>CATIWQ010237257.1:0-42424 GCA_949673415.1 Euphorbia schlechtendalii
GTATGAGTGTAATTGCAAAGCACTTATCAATAAAAGTTTCTATTCTTTAACATTCATTTATTCGATATTCACAAAGAATAGCATCCTAGCGGAGGTTCTATATGAGTCGAGACCGAATTCAAAGTAGATGTAGGAATTGCAGGAATTGACGACTCCCATTAAAGAGTGGATACGGTTTGATCAACTTTAGCTTTCACTTGCATACCTTACAACATTACTTTCTTTTCTACTTATACTTTCTATTTTGAAGTTTATGATATGTCTATGTGTCATAACTAGTATTTCGTCTTGCGACATTTATATTCGAGTTAACTTTAAGAGTGATTTCAGGGTTAACAAGATTGTGTATAGTCACTGGATCTGTAATTATAACGCTATTCAGTGAGCTAACATTTTTGGAGTGGTAACTTGCTAAATATGGCTATGTGAGAGTGACCCGTACTAAGCATAGTATTATTATTATCTAGGTTTTTATAAGTGTCATAATTCGTTTACCCTAGATTTAGAAAAGTCATTTCATGTGTTGTTCTAAGTTATCTAGTGTTTAAAACAACTTTGATTACTTTACATGTTTTTCTCCACTATTGTCCTTAGGGAATATCCATATAGTTTATATCTTCTCTAATCTGCTCATGCTTCTGTCTATTCGTCAGTCTATCATCCAAACCCAACAATTTAACTTATTTCTTTTGTTCCGTAACTCTAGTTGGTCCTTAGAACCGAATTCCTTCCCTGTGGGATCGATATCTTTTAAAACTACATCGTAACTGTATACTTGCAGTTATAATCATTTTTCTATTTGATAATCGGTACTGACAACACCTGTTCATATTTAGAACTTTTATATTATTAGTAGAAAAGTGGGGAATAAGGTTTTTGGCACCATTACTGAGGATAAGCCTTTCGGAACGAGTATAGCCAAAATCTAGCAAACAGTAATAAGGGGAAAAGTTAGGTTTTATTTTTTTAACCTTGATCTACGATGTCGTTAACAACATCACCTCATGTTGTTAATGATATGGGCTTTCGGCCCAGCCCATTTACTTTATGTTTAACCAAAAATCTTTTCAATTTATCCAAGCTCATTCACAATATATTTTAACTATATAAAAGGCCCAAAGGGAAATAAATTAACCTCTCGGTATTTTGAAATTCTTCCAAAAACCCACTCGCGCAACCCGAGGAAATTAACGCTCATTCATATTTAATTCTTGATTGAAGGGGAAAAATTTTTTAATTTCGGCAATCTCAATCAAGGAATTAAAACATTCATTCATGAATCACATTTTCTCATAAATCTTACAAACCTTTTTCGACTTTCTACAGTCGGCAGAGTTTCTACAACCCAAATATTTTCCCAACTTTTTTACAGTCAACAAACTTTCTACCATCCGAACCTTTCTCAACATTTTACAGCCGATAGATTTTCTATAGTCTAAACCTTTTCCGACTTCTTGCAGTCAACAAACTTTCTACAATCCACCCCTTTTCTGACTTTTTCAATCAACGAACTTTCTACAATTCGCACTTTTTTAACTTTTTAAAGTCAAATAACTTTCTATAGTTCGCATCTCTGCTGACTTTTTACAATCAACGAATGATCCACAGTTCACACTTTTTTAACTTTTTACAATCAACTAACTTTCTACAATTTGCACTTTTTCTGCCTTATTACAATCAATGAACTTTCTACAGTTCGAGCTTTTCTGACTTGTTACAGCCAACAAACTTTCTACAATTAGCACTTTTTCAAACTTTTTACAATCAAACAAACCTTCTAAAGTTCACACTTTTTCTGACTTTTTACAATCAACAAACATTCTACAATTCATACCCTTTTCCAACTTTTTACAATCAGCAAACTTTCTACAGTTCGTACCCCTTTTTTGACTTTTTACAGTGATAAGTGTATAATTACACTTATTACCATATTAATTTTATACATTTAACACTATGAATTAAGTCATTTTTATACTTCATATAAAAGATTTCACGTGGTATGGAGCTCTTTTTGATGCAAATGCAGATACTTAAATCTTGGAAGTAAAATGATCAAAAGTGGAATTCTATGAAAAAAGAGTGAAAAAGGTGCAAAAAGATGCATGGAACATAAAGATTTGGCTTAGGATCGAAGCTGTCAAAGATCGGTGAAGTTGTAAGGAAAATTCTAAAGAAAAATGCAATTCATGGTCACGACAATCATTCGCGGTCACGACTTGTTCTTATTCAGAACAGAAGTCTACCAATCAAAGATTCATGATCGTGACATGTATATCGTGATCGCGAGTTGGATGGTTTTCTGGTATTATATTCTTAACTACCAACTGCTAGATAAGCATGATCAATAGCCATCAACCGCCATCAACTACAAACAAAAAGACACTTATTAGGAGTCAACCAATCATGAAAAGATGCCTATCCATTGTGGATTAAATCAAAGCTTCTCAACCAATCATAATGAAGAGATGCAATCATTCACCAATGGACACAACCCTTTATTTGGATAGACGCAACCCTTCAAACTCTATAAATAGGCTCCAAATCTTACAATTTCGTGGGTCATAGTACACCACCAAAGAGGAGAGCATTGGAGTGCAAATATAGGGTTACATATAGTGTGTATAGATAGAGAGTTCACTATGTTCATAAGCGTTAGTGAGAAAATGTTTAAGTGATTCAAATCCTTGTTTTGATCACTAGATTCTCTACATTATCAAGCGATTGTTGCATAAGTGTACATGCAAATCACTTATCAATAAAAGTTTTCATTCTTCAATATTTGTTTGTTCGATATTCACAAAGAATAGCATCCTAGCGAAGGTTCTGTATGGGCCGAGACCGAATTCAAAGTAGAAGCAGGAATTGCGAGAATTGACAACTCCCATTGAAGAGTGGATACGGTTTGATCAACTTTAGCTTTCACTTGCATACCTTTCAACTTTGCTTTCCTTTCAACTTATACTTTCTATTTTAAATTTTATGATATGTCTATGTGTCATAATGCATATTTCGTGTTAAGTCTTTCATGTTAATCAAGTTATATGCGTTGGAGTTAATTTTAAGAGTAGTCTCGGGGTTAACAATATCGTGTATAATCACTGGATCTGTAATATAACACTGTTTAGTCAGCCAACATTTTTGGAATGGTAACTTGCTAAATGTGGCTACGTGAGAGCGACCCGTACTGAGCATATTATTGATGTGGTCCAAGTTTATATGATAGTCTTAATTCGTTTGCGCTAGATCTAGAAAAGTCATTTCATGTGTTGCTCTACGATGAATAATTGAACATCTGAGTATTTAGAACAGAGTCTATTAGATTAATTTAGTGAATTGTAACATCCTTGTTGAACTTGCATGTTTTCTCTGCTTTCCTTATTTCATAGGGAAAGTCTATATATTTGGATTCTCTAATCTTTCATACCTATATTTACTCATATTTCATTCTAACCCTCCTATCCAAAAAACTATACATTATTTTCTTTTCTTTTTTTCTTATCTTCCTTGTTTATCTTTTGAACTAGCCCTTCCCTGTGGGATCAATATCTTTTAAAACTACATCGCAACTATATACTTGCAATTATCATCATTTTTCTATTTGATAAGAGTTACTGATAGCACCTATATTTTTCGTGAACAAGTTTTTAGCACCGTTAGATATATAGCTGAATCTTGTAAACAAACTATTAAACTTATCATTTGAAAAGTGGTGAGCATAATGCCTTTGACAAACTATCCCAATCACCTGAAACTTCCGGAGGTAAGTTGTTGTAACACTCATTAGCTGGCTCGCCTAGATTGATGATGAATAACTTGGCTAGCATTCTATCCAAAATTCTCCTTACCCTCATCACCATCTGATAATTTGCCAGATGAGATCTCGGATCTCCCTCTCCTTTATACTTTACCAACTCTGGTATGACGAATTTTTCAGGGAGCCAATCTTCCTTGTGCATCACCGGAAGTCTTGGATAATGGCTGGGAGGATGCCCGGAGAACTGATGTGCATGAGTAGCTAGGAATTGTTGGCAAAGTTTTGTTATGTTTGGTCCCTGTCCCTAAGACATTGTGCCCTCATTATAGTAGGGGAATCCCAGCTAATAAGGGTGAGCAAAGGTTGTAGGTGGCAGGTGAGGCTAGCCATGAGTAAATGACATGCCTCGAAGCCAATGGCAAAGCTAGGAGTGCCCATTGAATGAGGGCCTAACTAGTATTGGCTCGCTGGGGGAATCATTCCTGCAGGGAATAGGGTAGGGTAGCAGAGCTATAAGGTCCTATCTTTTGAGAGTTATAGCTAGGAGGAGCGAAACTAGGAGATGTCCTACTGGCTGGCATCGTCGGTAGTTCGGTTATTGATTGCGAGGGTGGTGTATTGATAATCTGATAACTGAACTGACTGAATCCGAATAGATTCTATGGCTGGGCTATGCTGGCTGGTACGGATTGGTCACCCCTAGAACTTTGCCACACTTGAAATGGTCCGAAATGGGGTTTTTGAAAATGTGTTGTTAGGGTTATGGAAAGGATTCCAATTACTTGAGGCCTAAACCTCTAGCCTAAGTTATATAGAGTCGCCACCTGAATCAGTTCTTCTAGGAAATTCGGTATAGCTTAGATCTGTTAAGCCTAAAAGATACCGTAGTATAGAGATTCGAGTCCGAATGAGTTACTTATTTCATCTTTATTTAAGTTATATTAAGCAAGTTGCTACCATATTCCTATATCATGATATCCCATTCTAAGTCATTTTCGAGTTATGTTTTAGCACGCATATAGAAGGTAATAAATAAGTGCGGAAAGTAAAAATGTAGGAAAGTAAATGTGCCTAGTCTTGGGGGGATTATTTACATATTTTGGGGATGGGGAATACAAATTGCCTAAAATACATGAGATCTAACAAATACATAATTTTTATTAAAGTGCGATACCTGAAGGAAAATAAATCATAATATACATCTAACCTAATCTACCTGCATCCACAAAGGTTAGAACAAAATATTTTCACAACATAAACATGTACCAATGCACCAAGTATGTTTGGTTTGAATATTTGGAAGTCCCGTGTGGCCGAGTTAAATAAAAAGTTCCGACAAGGGCTCATGGTTTCCATTGTAAAAATGATCCATTTTCATACAAGTATGTTGTTATTAGTGAAAATGGCGCATGTGAATTTTGTCGGGGTCGGATATCCAGGAACGAGGCGTTCCCTTCGTAAGGGTTTCCTAATCGAAACTTAATTATTCACCAATACATGGAATTTATAAATAATTCTAGGTTCATGAACATAGTCACTATCTTTCGTAAATATTCCGAGGAAATTCAAGTACGGTAATAGTTTTATCTCGTTTAAGAGGAAACAGTTATTTGAATTTTCCCTCTTGATATATTCAAAAAGCTAATACAACACATAATTATTCTACTAATCTTGGTATGTTCATGTAAACAAGTAATTTTTACTCAATTAACCCATAATTAGTGCATAATATATAAACTAGTATTCTGGAAAATATGGGTGACACTGACTTTAGCATTGCAATATTGGTGTAAGCATTGCAACACCGACACCGACGTTAGCGTTGCTTGAATTTTCTAGAATTCAAAGGGAAAATGGAAAAAAATTAAACACTTTCAAAATAACATCAAATCATCAAATAAGTACGAGGCACAACTCTAGGAACTCAAAGGCTCACCCCATACTCAAGAATCCACTTCTTCGAGATTTGCAAAGCTCCTCCGAGAAGCACTCCTCTTTTCTTTAGTTTATGTAGTGAAGTTGTTTGGTTGAGAAAAAAAACAAGAATGGAGCAAGTGTTACTCCATGAACTTGAGAGATAATGGTTGAAATGTAGTCTAAGGCTTTGTTTGTAGCTCCTTCACCGACTTTTATTGAATTAAAGCTTGGTAAAAGTAGTGAAAAGGGGTTTGAACATATATGCTAACTAAGAACGTTCCCCTCTTCAATCACACTCAATTTTTGTGAAACTAAACTTCAAAGTTACCTAGTTGAATCCTAGAAAACCCAAGTTCATGCCCTTTCTATTAACTTTCCTTAACCCTTTCAAAGAAAACTTGTTTTCCCTTATGAACTTACACCAAAAAACCAACTCAAAACTTATGAAATTCAAACATTTCTCTTCAAGACAAGTGAGCTAAATTCTCTGCAACTTTTGGCACCAAACTCAGCTCCCCTTTTGTCTGAATATAATCCCTCCTTTTGTAGGAGAGCTCCCTTCAATCCAAAGATAAAAATCATCATTACTTACCCCCATTTTCACTTTTTACCTCCCCATTCTAAGGGAGAAGGACCCTCTCCAGCCACTCTATAGTGTACAACTACTAGAGAGGTCAACCAAGGGTATAAGGGCCTAGAGGACTATTGCATCCATTATTCCTGAAATTCTGCAATTTTACTACTACTGACTCAGTGACATTAGTATCAATGTTGCAATGCCGACACTGATAATGGCAATATCGATACCGACGTTACTGACATCGATGTCGATGTTGACTTTTTGTTCTGACTTTGGTTCAAATTGGACTTGGTTACTGCTGAGGTAGCAATATCTGTGTCAATGTGGCAATGTCGACACTGATATTGCTAATAAAAACATTGATGTTGTCACATCGGTATGGGTATTGGGTCTAACTTAATCCTAAGGTTTGTAAGAAATGAGGAATGCTTCTCCCGAGGACCTCCAAGTCACTGTCAAAGTTGAAGACAACAAAAGAAAATAAATTATAGCTTCATCATCGAACTCGTGAGTGAGGATAAAAATCCCATGCTCACATCCATCTAAATTTTAAACTAACCACGTGAGATTAAGTTTCACGATTAAAATCAAAAGCCCACTAATTCAAAAGACGTGCATTTTAATTTAGAACCGTTTTTTGAAAAACACATCATTTTACTAAAGCGATTAATCAAGTGTTAATCTTAGCGTTGATTCTAATCAAGATCTACGGAAGTGCCATGTCTCTCTAAAAGATCAAGAGGTCTATAGAAGCTAAAAGGAGTTGAAGAGAGAGGTTACTTGCAATCTAAATTCTAATCATTTTCTTAGCAAAAAGAACCCTAACTTTTCTCCTCTTTCTTAAATGGTGATTACAAAGAGAACTCTTACCCTCCAAGGCAAATCGAAGAAGAAGATGTTTGTTCACATCGATGGGATCTTGGTAAAGAATCATCTTTTCTATTGGAACCATCTTCACCAAAGTAGAATGGGCTGAAGATCCATATTTTTGTCCAGTCTTCGAAGTGAACTATGACAGCATAATGCTCAATAGATTCATGTATAAGGTGATCAAGCAATAAATTCTCAGTATATTTCTCTTACTTGAAGGCCCTACCATCAAGGAGCTCATGAAGGGTTTCTACACCACTCTCTATACTATGGAGGGGTTTGAAGATGTGCTTCTGTTAGAGTTCAACAATGTCTCCTACCTTATCTATGCCAACTTGGTCTTTAGTCTACTAAATATGTTACTAAAAGGCCCTATGTTGAGGAGGACTGTGATGAAGAGAGAGTAGTTATCCTAGCAGATTGGGAGATCCCCTTAGATTATAGACTAGGAGAAATCGTTTCTTCAGAGATGAGTTGGGAGGTAAGGGCATTCCATGAGCTACTTGTAAAATTTTTTCTACCCAAAACTAGGTCTTTGAGTAGTTTCACCTACTTTGAGAGGTGTATAGTTTACCAAATGGTAGAAGGAAAGCAACTAAACTAGCCAATGTTGATCATGCATCACCTAACTAAGGTTACTAGTATCTACCATTTGGGATACTTCATTACCGCTCTTATGAAGGCGATGCGACTGGTCATTGCACCATTTTCAGATGGGCATGGGGAAGTAGTGGTCCCCTTGAAGAAAGTTCTAGATATGCCTCATTTTAGCAAGATGAATTACAAGCAGGTTCACACCCACTATACAAAGGCTAAGGATTTGAAGCTGGAAAAGGCAAGGGTGGAACCATCCATAGTTCTTAAGGTGGTCGGTCCTTAAGGAGGATGAGGATGCTTTTATGGTGGACTTTGAAGGCTCAAGCGAGGAAGCCATTGAAGAAGTACCTCTATCTGCTAAGCCGGAGTAAGTTTCAACCACTACTTCAATGCCTCATCTCCAAAGATAAAAATTGGCTCTCAAAGTCCTAAAGCTAGTCCAGCAAAAGAAAGGGCGGGTTTCACGCCTGCTTAGCCACAAGTTAAGCAGAGAAGGGCTCTAACGTTAAAAACTCGCGCTCAGAGGGAAGCTGAGGCAAGACAGCTAGTAGAGGAAGAAGAGAATGATAAAGTCAAGGAAAAAACCTTTACTCAAAGGAAACAAAAACTGGAAGTATCTAAGACGTTAGAGGAGCAAGGATCCTCTAAGAAGAATAAGGAAGAGGATAGAACTAGTTGTGGTGCTACAACTATAGTTCAAGAGGATCTTAATAAAGCTAAGGGTACTAAGCGGAAGCACTCTGCCACCAACCACCCACTTTAGAAAAACATTCAGGTGGTGAGCAGCGAGGAGGATGTTGGAGGTACCCTACCCCCTCATCAGTATGAATCTGATCTTCTTGAGCCCAACATCCCCATACAAAAATTCACTCAGATTGAGGAACTTCCTACTCATTCTAAAGAACCTCAAGTTAATCCATCCTTGGATCAAATAGCTAACCCAAAGGTTCTCTTAAATCCTACCCCTATTTCTTATGTAAATCACAAACCCTCCTCTCCTACAAATACCCTAGTTTCTACTCAAGTAGTTTCTAAACTTCCTACTTCTTCTGTAAATCCCCCAACATCAAACTCTGTAAATTCTCTTGCACATACCTAGGATTCTTTCTCTCCACACATTTCTCCAAATAATATTCAAAATACCTCTTCTTCTCTTCCCCAAACTCAAATAATTTCTTCTCCTATAAAACTTAAAACTATCCCTTCTTCTTCAACTATACAAACACCTAAAACTACCACTTCTTCAAACCCATCCTCTACCCTCTTAATTCCTCTAATTAAGGAAGCTCCTTACACTGAGAACTCTGGTCAGCATGGAGAAGCAAGTGGTCATGGTACTACGGTAAATTTTATAGCCAGTAAAGTATAAGAACCTAGTAGTTAGCCAGTCTAAGAGAACTTGGCTGATAAATCTATCTTAGCTTATAGATTAGGGAACTTGTAATGATGCAATTCCCTTCCTTAACAACTGAATCTGAATTGGATGGAGTAGTCAACCGCGTGCTGCTATCTCAAGAATTGACTGACTTGTCTACTAAGGCTAAGGCTAAAATTCCAGAGTTCAAGGAACACTCAAGTATTCCCTCTAAATCCCTCTATGAAGAGTTTGAGAAGATTCAAGGAAGCTTGTTTGCGATTCGCAACCATCTGGTGAAGGAGAGTGAAAAAATCTTGGTGGATAAGATGGCTTTGATTATTTCTGTAGCTTAGCTCAGCCCACCTGTCTCCTCTATCCCTACATCTACTATCCTTGTTAATGAGGTGGTAGGAAAGATAAAAGGTAGCATTGGCGCTACTGCTAAGTAGTTGAGTAGCTTGAACACCATATTGGTGGCTCAAGCTATACAATTTCATCAGTTTGGTGAGGAACAAGCCAAGATCAAGAACAGCACCTACCGTAAAATATAAGCTTTCCATAAGGAGGTGGAAACCACTAAGGACATTGGTTACAACATGGCTAAGGTGTTTGAGTCTATGTATAGACTACTGTTGAACCAAGATAAGAAGTTGGATAGCATGATAATAAAGGTGGAAGAATCTAGCAAGAAAGTTGAGAAACCTTTGCTAGACCTTGTTGTTCTTGTTGAAAAGATGGAGTCTGCCTATAGAATTGTCAATAATAACACTGATGAAAGAATATCTAAAGTGCATAAGACTCTCATCGATGTAGTGGGTAAGCTATTTCAAGAGCCAACTAAGTCTCTTGACCCAGATATCGGTCTCTCTGTGTATAAAAAGCTCAACCCGATGAAATATAAAGTCAATGATATGCAGAACACTATCAACCAAATGGTGACCGTAGGAATGTATGACTCACGAGACATTGAGTATACAACTAAAACAATTCACTCCATCAGTGAAAGAATCATTGACATGGAGGTACAACTGAAGATTGCAATTTCTGCTTCATACTTCCGTGATTTGCTGCAATTCTTTCAATAGTTTTCTTGCTAGGGCTTTGATCAAATAACCCATCTTTCACAATGTCATCATCTCATGGATTAAAGCTCAGAAAAGAATCCAAGGATAGGAGGTAGGCTAATGGCTGAACAAGGATAAATCTCAAGTGTTGAAGTTCTAACCTTACTTGCGCCTTTATTGGTATGGCAAACCCCATGTGAAGTAGAAGAAGCATTAGATTTGGCTAAGTGTTGAAAAGAAAGCCTTAATTCAGCAAGAGATGACATGCATTTAACCCTTTCTAAATTTTAAAGTAATAGCGTGAGATTCAGTTTCGCGATTAAAATCAAAAGCCCACTAATTCAAAAGATGTGTGTTTGCATGGGAACCATTCTCTGCAAAACTACCCTTTTTTACTAAGGTGCTTAATTAAGTGTTAATCTCAGCGTTGATTCTAATCAATCTCTGTTGAAGTGCCTCATCTCTCTGAAATATCAAGAGGTCTATAAAAGCTAGAAGGAGTTGAAGAGAGAGGTTACTTGCAATTTGAATTCTAATCATTTTCATAGCAAAACAAACCCTAACTTTTCTCCTCTTTCTCAAAAGCCTCCTTTTGAAATGGTGATCATAAAGAGAACTCTTACCCTCCAAGGAGAATCAAAGAAGAAGGTGTTTGTTCACATCGATGGGTCTTGGCAAAGAATAGTCTTTCACCAAAATAGAATGGGTTGAAGATCTGGATTTTGGTCTAGTCTTCAAAGTGAACTATGAGAGCATAATGCTCAATAAATTCATGCATAAGGTGATCAAGAAATAGAATCATAGTCAATTTCTCTTGCTTGAAGGCCCTGCCATCAAGGAGCTGATGAAGGGTTTCTAAACTACTCTCTATACTATTGAGGGGTTTGAAAATGTTCTTCTGATGGAGTTCAACAATGTCTCCTACCTTATTTGTGCCAACTTGGTGTGTAGTTTGCTCAATATGCCACTAAAAGGCATTGCACTGAGGAGGATAGGAGATGATGAGAGAGTAGAAGTCCCAATAGATTGGGTGCTCCCTATAGGTTATGGAGTAGGAGAAATCGCTACTTCAAGGATGAGGTGGGAGGAAAGGGCATGCCATGAGCTACTTGTCAAATTTTTACTACCCAAAACTGGGTCTTTGAGCAGTTGCACCTACATTGAGAGGTGTGTAGTTTATCACATGGTAAAAAGAAAGCAACTGAACTAGCCAGTGTTGATCATGCATCACCTAACCAAGGTTACTACCATCTACCATTTGGGATACTTCATCACCACACTTATGAAGGCGCTGGGACTGGACATTGCCCCATTTTTGGATAGGCCTAGGTAAATAGTGGTCCCCTTGAAGAAAGTTCTGGCTGTGCCTCATTTTAGTAAGCTGAAGTACAAGTAGGTTCATACCCACTATACAAAGGCTAAGGATTTGAAGCTAAAAAAGGCAAGGGTACAACCATCTATAGTTCCTAAGGCGGTCCTCAAGGAGGATGAGGACGCTTTTATGGTGGACATTAAACTCTCATGTGAGGAGGCCACTAAAGATCTACCTCTATCTGCTAAGCTAGAGCAAGTTTCAACCACTACTTCAACCACCTCATCTCCAAAGATAAAAACTAGCTCTTAAACACCTAAGGCTAGTCTCTAGTAAAAGAAAGGGTAGGAGTCACGCCTTCCTAGCCACAAGTTAGGCAGAGAAGGGATTTAAAATAAAAAAACTCATGCTCAAAGGGAAGTTAAGTTGAGATAGCTAGCAGAGGAAGAAGAGGATGCTAAAGACAAGGAAGAAACCTTGACTCAAAAGAAGCAAAAGTTGGAAGTATCTGAGACTTTAGAGGAGCAAGGATCATCTAAGAAGAATGAGGAAGAGGACACAACTGTCTTGGCGCTGCAGCTGCAGTTTAAGAGGCCCTTAACAAAGCTAAGGGTACTCAAAGCAAGCGCTCTACCACTAACCGCCCACCTTAGAAAAACATTCAGGTGGTGAGCAATGATGAGGATTTGGGAGGTACCCTACCCCCTCATCAGGAAGAATCTAATCTTCTTGAGCCCAATAGCCCCATACGCAAATTCACTTAGATTAAGGAATTTCTTACTCAGTCTAAATAACCTCAAGCTGATCTATCCTTGGATCAAATAGCTAACCTAAAGGTTCTCTTAAATCCTACCACTATTTCTTCTGTAAATCCTAAACACTCCTCTTCTGTAAATACCCTAGTTTCTACTTCTGTAGTTTCTAAAATTCTTACTTCTTCTATAAATCCATCACCTTCAAACTCTGTAAATTCTCCTACGCATACCCAGGATTCATTCTCTCCACACACTTCTTCAAATAGTATTTAAAATACCTCTTCTTCTCTTCCCCAAACTCAGATAATTCCTTCTCCTATAAAACCTAAAACTATCCCTTCTTCTTCAACTGTACAAACACCTAAACCTACCACTTCTTCAAACCCATCCTCTACCTCCTTAATTCCTTTAATTAAGGAAGCTCCTATCGTTGAGAACTCCTCTCAACATGGATAAGTAAGTGGTTATAGTACTGAGGTAAAATTTATAACTAGTGAAGTACCAGAACCCAGTAGCAAGCCAATCCAAGAGAACTTGGCTGATAAATCTATCTTAGCTTAGATTAGGGAACTTGCAAGGAAGCAATTCCCTTCCCTAAAAAGTCAAAAACTGAGTTGGATGGAGCAGTCAACCACGTGCTTCTATCTGAAGAATTGACGGACTTCTCTGCTAAGGCTAAGGTGAAAATTCTAGAGTTCGAGGAACACTCAAGTATTTTCTCTGAATAACTCTACTATGAAGAGTTTGAGAAGATTCAAGGAAGCTTGTTTACGATTCGCAACAATCTGCGGAAAGAGAGCACAAAAAGCTTAGTGCACAAGATGTCTTTGATTCTTTCTAGGATGTTTTATTTTACAACGCAACTGTATCCTCTATCCCTACATCTGCTATCCTCACTAAAGTGGTGGTAGGAAAGATAAAAGGTGGCATTGATGTTATTGCTGAGCAGTTGAGTAGCTTGAACGCCACATTGGTGGCTCAAGCTACACAGTTTCATTAGTTTGGAGAGGAACAAAGCAAGATCAAGTGCAGCACCGATCGCAAAATAGAAGTTATCCATAAGGAGGTAGAAATTACTAAGGATATTGGTTACAGCATGGCTAAGGTGTTGGAGTCTATGTCGAGACTACTGGTGAACCAAGATAAGAAGTTGGATAGCGTGTTGTAAAAGGTGGAAGAATCTAACAAGAAAGTTGAGAAAACTTCACTAGACCTTGTTGTGCTTGTTGAAAAGATAGAGTCTGCCTGTTGAATTGTCAATAATAACACTGATGAAAGAATATCTAAAGTACAGAAAACTCTCATCGATGAAATGGGCAAGCTATTTCTGGAGCCAACTAAGTCTCTTAACCCAAATACTGGTCTCTCTATGCACAAAAAGCTCAACCTAATGAAACATAAAGTCAATGACACACAGAACTCTATCAACCAAATGGTAACAGATGGGATATATAACTCACGAGACATTGAATATATGTCTAGAACAATGCACTCCATCAGTCCTAGAATCATTGACATTGAGGCACGATTGAAGACTTCAATTTCTACTTCATACTTCCACAATAAGCTGCAGTGCTTTCAACATATTTCTTGCTAGGGCTTTGATCAAATAACCCATCTTACATGATGTCATTATCTCCTTCTGAATGAGCTAAATGAATAAGACTATCTTTCTCAAAAAGGCAAGGAGCAGCTTGAATCAGAAATTGCACCAGCCATCATTGGGAAGTAAGAGGATTTCCAAACTTTCATCAACTCCTTTAACTTGCGCCTTGAACAAATTGTGAAAGGCTAGGTAACAAAGGGGGAGAAGGTAGTGAATATGCAACAATGATGGTAGCTCAGTACAGACACTCATTATCAACCAACCTTCGAGTCAACCTCAAGAATCTCAAGCTCAACATCGATCGCATCATCAACAGCAGCACCATTCTTCGTCTAGTAATCCAAAGGTGGATTAAGCTCTTAGCACCGTAAATAGCTGTAAACTAGGTTCATAAAACTTGTAATAGAACTTCATGTAATCTTAGTTTAGGATACTATTTATGAACTGATTAAGTATATCTTTTGATAATTAATAAAATTACAAGTTTCTCCATCAAGTCAAGTTAAGATCTTCTTAACTAAGTATATGTTGTTAAATGCTTGTATGTTTCTACATAATAATGTGTTGCAGATATATATACCTAGACCAACTAAAGAGAAAAATTGAAGTAAGACAAAGTCCCAAAATGGAGAAAATTCCTATAAGTATGGGGGAGTTGAGCTACTTGTAGAAGACTCATTCATTATGGGGGAGCTCAAGATGAGTAATCAACATGGGGGAGTCTTACATCACTTACTAGGTATTCTTGATATCTTTAAGCTACTTATTCAATTAGTCTCTTCTACTACCTAGTTTGTTATCTGTCAAATAAGGGGGAGATTATTGAACCCTAATTTATAGTACTTCACTGTACTTAAACATTTTGGAAATAAAAAAACTATCTAGGGTAGTGAAATTAATTGAGTACTAAGTATACCCTTAATTAATGAAGTTTACTTGAGTTTGTTTAAAGGAAAGCAACTAAGTTTACTAAATAATTAATTAAGTTACGGCTTAGAGTAAGAAAAGTTGAGCTATGCTAAGTATTATGTAATTTATAAATTTATTTACTCAGCTATACTAAGTTAGCTTTTTAGAAATGAAAAGTTGAAGTCTTTTTACACTTAGAGAATATTTAACACTTGTGCTACTAATAGTTTCTTGTGAGAAATAGAATATTCCTTTGATGCTATTCTGGAGAAAAAGGGTTGAAATTAAAGAAGATATTCCTATGGTCCTCACATTGAAAAGGTGTTAGTACATAATGTTGGAGATTCCTCACAAAGTCCTAGACAAAAGGAATCCTCTTACATGCATCGTTTCTTAGTGTCTACGCGCACCTCTACAAACACCAGAAAGTCAACTAATAATAGAATGCCACATTTCATCTCGCTTACCTCTCTATCAGAATGGATTACTTGAAGATAAATGATTTTTTAACAATAGAATTATATCACGCTTCAACGTTCGAAATCTCTATCTCTAAAGGTCGTAAAATTTGTCTCCAAAGGGAAAATTTGAAAGATTTTAAGAGGAGATATTGAAGAGCTGTCAGGATGAGAAGTTTGTAACAATTAATTCCAAGAGCTTCAACTATAAATAGAAGACTGGAGCAGACGTTCAAACTTGGTGAATCACCTCAAATTTCTTTAAAGAGCTGAAACTCTCTTCATTTACTCTCAGCTTCAAGAAATTGTAAATCATGCTATTAGTAAACAATAGAATTCCATATTCGTTTGTAATAGAGAGAAAATAACTTATGATTTAACATTGTAACGGAATCAACATTTTATAAATTGAATTTCTGAGTTCGCAAATTTCTTTTAGAAATCTGAGCGATGATTTGGGAAGGGTACCCAAACTATGGTCTGAGAGGTAGTTAGAAAGAAAAGTACTTTCTGTAAAAGAGTCTACCCATTGTAAAGGCTTCTTCACCTAAGGAAGGAACAAAATCACCAGTGGATTAAAGCTTAGAAAGAAATTCGGGGACTAGGGGTAGGCTAGGGGCTGAACTAGGATAAATCTCAGGTTTTGAAGTTATAACCTTACTTGCGCCTTTATCGCATTTCTAATTCATCATTTTATCTCTATCATTTCATCGTTTAGCTTGAAAAACCAATCCGTGCTAATTAGAGAACTTAGTATACGATTGAAGATAAACTATGCCAGCAAAGAGTAGTTTATAAGTTTTTTAAACCAACATAGAACGCAGTACTCAGCACATTGCATCTCAAATTGTTAACTTGTTAAATATTTTATAAAATCTAAAAAGAAACCAAGAACAGCATTAACTGCCCTCTACTCTGTAATTAAGTCTTCTAAGGATAAACAATATTATCAAGTGTTTTCTCGGGAGCCTTCCAACATGCAATAACTTCCACCACTGCTTTCCTTTCTTACAATCGACAATAAGAGAAAGGGTAACAAGGGCTTCTTCTTGGGGATCCTCTTATCCCAACAAACAATAGCTCTCAAAGTTGAAGACATAGTTAAAGATCTCGAATCTTGGCCACATCCGGCCCTCATGTTCTGCAAGCTCCATCTGGCCAGCATAAGGGGCTTGTGCATGCTTGGACACACTCACCATATTAAAAAATTATGGCTTCTTGTGCTTATAGATCTTGTTATGTGGGTGGATGAAGCAAGGTCTAGAGCAAGGGATAAGAAGCTTAGGCTCATTTGCTTCTAAAATACTCTAGTGATCTTTGCCCAAGCCTTTACAAGGGGTGGAGTTGTTGAACCTCTTCATCAGCTTTCCCATGCTTGGTTGAAAATGGTGATAACAATTGGGAACCTTCATCTTTCCCTTATAGATAGTGGCCACTCGAAGGCTGGATTCATTTTCTCTAAAGGCCACGGCGGCCAACACTGATTCCTCATCAACTTCAATAGTCACTACCTTCCCACAATTATAAAGCTTTATCTTTCTTTGAAGGGGTGGATGGGACGACTCCAATCGAATGAATCGAGGGCCTACCCAAAAGTAGTAAGTAGGTTATTAGAATATCAAGAATAGTGAATATGACCCGACCCTTAGCTTCCTCAACAGTGACTTCGATCTTGAAGACCCCAACCACTCCTCTCTTTGTATCATTGTAAGCATGGATAATGGTGGTAAATTTAGCTAACATAGACTCATTAAGGCTCGAATGAGGGAGGACTTTAAGAGGGTAGAGGTTGAGGGCGGATCCATCATCCACCATTACACAAGGTATTTCCCGCCTGAGGATTTTTGACCTAAATGAAAAGGGCCTTATTGTGCTTGTGGAACTCGGTGGGAAGATTAGACAGTCAAGGCTGATTACCCTAGGCTTGAAATATTTGGCCGATAACAGAATACATCTCGATGAACAATGTGGTCGGAGTTGTGACCATCTCGAGCATTTCTTGTACGAGGCCTCTTCTATTGGCTTCTGAGAGGGTGAGCAGTTGCCATATGCTGAACTTGGCTTGAGTTTTCTTAAGCTAGTTGACTAAAGGGTCAACTTCAAGAGCTGCTTCTTCAAACTGCATAGGGAGGGGAGGATCATCAGAGGTGAGCTCCGTATCCTTTCTCTACAGCTTAGCCATAGCATGCTTAGTTTCTTCGGGTTGGTGTACCTAGCCACTTCTTGTAACTCTCAGGACTCCCTCTTCTATAACCCTTGTCCATGTGGCAGATTGAGTTTCGCATTTTACCCCTTGCATGTCAGCAACTAAATACATGGAATGAACAGAAAAACCTTTATTTTTTAATGGTTACAAACCTCAGACCCTCTATTGCACAAACAATTTCCCAGACCTTGTTTTGTTAATGAGTGAAATTTCAATGTACTTTATTCTAGATAAACTTTTCTTTGTTGGAATTTAATTTTATATCATAAGTAAACACAAAAAACCAATAAAAATATTCTATAAAAGTAAAATTTTCTAAATAAAACGACGCAATTCATTACCATCGATATAAATAGATTTTCTTATATAGCTCGAGCCCTAAATAAAGCTTAAATGTATTTGAAAAATAATTTAAAACCATTATTCTACATACGATGAATAAACAAAACAAAAGTGCATATTTTGAGGTGGTATTATTATTAGGCAGTCCAATAAAAGAAAACAAAACCAATACATATAAATTGATAGAAATGGAGATGTAGTATACCAATTAAAAAAAAGAAAAAAAAATGGAGGCAGAAGCAATTGTGATAGTGATGATAATGATAGGAGGATACGTAGAACAAGTACATGGTTGGAATTTTTGGTCTGCAATAATTGGAGCACCTGACCAACCAGACCTAACATGTTACAACAACTGTTTTGCACAATGTATGGGTTATCACGGAACAAATCCAGCTACTTGCAAAACAACATGTGACCCTGCCTGTAATAAAAACCGTATCATCGGTTATTCTAATTCGAATAAGCTTCAATTTCTGCCTCCTCCTCCTTCTCAACCCCAACCTATTCCAAACGAAGCACAAGGTCCCAATTCACAATGTCCAGAACCACACCCCGTTCATCCTCCACTCGAACCTCCTCAGCATAGCTAGAAAGGTCCATTTTTAAGAAACAAAAATATTTATTATAGGGACACCACTACAATCACGCAATGTCATCTACGCTAGACTTTTCGCATATTTGTTACCTATTTCTTTTAATGAGGGGCTTCGTTCGACAGATCAAATCTGAAGTTAAGTCAAAATCTTTGTACATACTTAATTTCTTTGTATTATAATATTATTGTTAATAATGCAATGTACTAGTCTTCATCAACAAAGAAAATTTGTAGATATATGATCAGTGTCACAATTTGTGAAAGAAAACTCAACATTTTTTTTCTTGAAAAACTCCCGGAGAGACAATGCGTCTCCCCGAAAGCTAAAAGGTTAAGATGGAAGAAAATTTTGGGGCAAGGTCCTCAGCTATATTGGTATCCTTGCTTGCTTACAAAACTCCCAACCCTCTTTTATTAAGTAAAATTCCAATTCTCAAGATGAGAACGGAATATAATCAAAGTTTAGTTACAAAGCAAAACCCTCGAATTTACAGAAATATCCGAAGATGAAAAGGAAAACAAATGCTTATTACATTGAAAAATAAACCAACATAAATAAATGCTCTTTTGTGAAGATGTCCTCTGATCCATTAGTACCCACAAACACGAGTTTGTTCCGTCTTTTCCAAAGGAGCCAAAATATGATGAACCATAAAGAAGTGCTAAAGTCCCAATATAAGCCTGGCCGAAAGAATGATTTCCAAATCTCCAAAAAAATCATCAAAGTGAGTGGCATGGGTGATGGTACACCCTTCCATCTCAAAAATTCATGCAAAACACGGATATTACTATGGCAATGTAATAACACATGATCAATAGACTCCAGTTCGTAGAAAAAAGGACACTTAGCATCTTTGATCGCATTGCAACCACGCGAGAGAAGAAAAGATCTTGTTGTAAGTCTACCGTGGAAAACTAGCTAATAAAAAAATTTAATTTTTGGCAATAGACAGGACCTCGAAATGATATTAAAGTCTTGCCAAGGTTCGGGCCATATAGGTGAGCAAAAAAAATGATCCAGAACGAGCCCGCGGTGTATCTACGAAGATTTCCAACATCCCATACGGTACTGTCTGCTGCCGACAAGAATTGCAGTTGTTGCCCCTGGAAAATAATACCATTAGAGGCTAGATTCGGGTGGAAAATGGATGAATTAGAGGTTTGAATCCAGGCCTTAAGTTGCTCGCATCTATCCCTCGCCAAAACCCATAGAGGTCGCTTCTAAAATGGCCGAGAGTGCACGGTAATTGAGAATAAAAGGTTCCAGCCCGCCATTACCGAGAACGCCTTCATATTACATGTAACAAGAAGGTTTGGAAAAAGTGTTGCTAGTGGTTGGTTTGATGTTCAATTGTCATACCGAAATGAAGTTCGAATCCCATTACCGATGTTGATACGGACATTGGAGAAAAAGTGTTGCCAAAAGACATCGTTTCGTGCACAATAAGAGATGATGTTCCTTTAAATTGGTGATAATCTACGCGGTTTGGTTTTGAAGAGGTCATTCCATGATTCAAAGCCATATGACGAAACACAAATAGAGTACCAAATTCAGTCACGGTCATCTTCCCTCATTTTCCATAACCATTTCCAAAGTAGGCTACAATTCATCAAAGTGAGCTCATGAATATTTAAAACCCAATGATTTTCTATAAATTTACGGTTGCCCAACTTACTTTATAAATCTCGTTGATGTTAGAGTCTCCACGCCATAAAAAATTTCTTATCAATCTTGTTAGAGCTACTTTAACCAAGGACGGTAACTTTAGAGTTGACAATAAGTAGATAGGAAGCAGGCCAAGTACCAATTTGATTAGAACTAATCGTCCAGCATAGGAAAGACAACGACGTTTCCAATTCAATAATCAGTTCTTACATTTTGTAGTTAGACGTTCCCAACAAATTATCGGAGTGAGATTCAAGCAAAGTGGCACCCCAAGGTACGTTATTGGAAATTTTTCAATATGGCAACCTAAAATGGCGGCACATGATTCCTTAAGTCACTTTGAAACATTAATAGTGAGCTTTTGTGACAACGTATTCTGAGATCGGAGATCCATTTGAAATATTTCAGAAACCACATGAAATGAGCAATTAAATTCAAATCATCCTGTAGAATGCAAAGCGTATCATCTGCGAATTGAAGTAAGGTGATGTCTTTCGGCGAGGAGGCTAACTTGAAACCCGGGAGTAGCCCTACTGCAATACTTGCATTGATCAATTACTTGAGGCCCTCGGCTACCAAGAAAAAGACAAAAGGCGATAGCGGGTTACCTTGTTTAACCCCATTGTGCAAATTGATTGGTGCACTCGATCGGTCATTGATAAGAATCAACGTAATCAAGATTTTCTGCAATTAGATAACCAAGAAATCCATTTATTGTTGAATCTCATATGTAAGTGGACCATGTCAATATAATTCTAAGATATGCAATCAAATACTTTATGGAAATTATGCTTCAATAAGAAGCATGAGCGGTGGGAGCGATGGATGCTATTTATGATTTTCGAGGCTAGGAATGATCAATCGTGGATGCTTCAACCCTTTATAAAAGCGAATTGGTTTTTGTACACAACATGAGGTAGAATCGGTTGTAAGCGCGATGCCAATAGTTTGGCTACAATTTTGTAGACAATGTAAATTAGCGTGATCGGCCTGAAATTTGTCAAGGAAGCCGCCTAAGGGCTTTCGCAATCAAAATTATGAGGAACCCTTTTATAGTGAATGGAAGCCTAGATGTTGCATGAAAATCATGTAAAAGATCCATAATTTTGGGTTTTAAATCATCACAAAAGCGCTTGTAGAAATAGAAATTAAAACCATCGGGTCCCAATAATTTAGTCTCTTCACAATCCAAAATACAATTCCAAACTTCATCGTCAGTAAAGGGTGTGGTCAAAGCTTAATTTTAACTTTCTAAGACCTTCATGAAGTTCAAAATTCAAAGAGAAAATGGTATAATTAGGGCAATAGCGAAGAGGTTTGAATAGAAATTCCGGGCAGTGTTGGTAATGTCCATAATGCACGTAGTTAGCCTTCAGTTTACTTCCAATTGTGAAATTATATTGTGATGATAATGGGCTGATGCCACATAGTGATAAAACGTGGTATTATTGTCTCCTAAAATGGTCCAAGAGACTCTAGCTTGTTGATGACGGAGGCTTTCGAAATTATTACGTAAGCGATGAAGTTCGGTTTTGCTATCTGCAACTGGGACCAAATTTCAGTTGGTAAATGGATGGAGGCGCTACTGCAAGTGAAGTTAGTACCCTAGATTTTTGCTCCTTAATTTGATGTTTAAGGTTTTCGTACTGGGTTACATGCCACTGTTTAATATCCTTCTTTAATAGGCAAAGCTTGAACGTAATGTTTTTGTTTCCATGAGCATTCTTAATCATAGGCCAACATGACTTAATAAATGGTGGGAACTCTCGATTATCCCACCACAAGTTAAGTGAGCATAAAGGCCTTTTGCCAGGGGTGGGGGCTGGTCGAGCTTGGAAGATAATAGGAAAATGATCTGACAAATCCGAATCCAAGGTAGATAGAGATATGTTCTGCCACAAATCGAAAAAATTCAAACTTGATAACACCTAGTCAATTCTCGAGTACGAGATGCTATTATGACATGTGTAATTTCTCCTATGCCACGGTAAGTCGATTAATTCCCTATCATGGACAAAGTCTTGGAATGAAGCCATGGTTGATGTTGCTCTACAACTAGATATTTTGGCAAGGTCGAGAACCTCATTAAAGTCACTGTAAATCAATAAATTTTGGTATTGTTCAGTGAATTGAATCAATTCTTGTCACAATGTATTTCGAAGTTCACCATCCGTAGAGATCTAGATAGCGATGATATGGTAATTCTCTTGAAATTCTGAATATTTAAAGATAACCCAATGCTCCGACGATTGAATTACCATACCATTTGATCAAAGCCGAGTTCCATGAAAAGAGAATGTCACCCTATAGACCAGTAGAAGGAAGACTAAAGAAGCTGTGATTATTTTGCTCCCATAAAGAACGGATAACGAAATCCAAAATGGAGTTTTCCTTGGTCTCAATAAGTACAAGAACTCTAATGTTCAACATACGAACACTCGAACGCACTAACTGTTGCTTTGCTTAATTTCGAACCCCTCCTCTACAATTTCAACAAAAAAAAGGTTTAAAGATATAGTAAGAAATGATAACCTTGCGAGACATATATCCCTTAGGATGCCAAAACCGAATCCATGGTAGATAAGATAACATCCTTATGCCTTTCCTTAAATAAACTAAATTTGTTACCCACATCAAAAGTCATTGCATTTTCGTTAAATGGCCTATAATGAGAGAGTAGGATAGCCCGGTTCATGTGGTAATTATTGGGTTTAGAAGATGACCCCTTACTAGCTTGAGAATCGGTCGCCAAATTCTTACTATTATTCCTGGAAATAGCAGTTGTACTGTCTCAAAAAGTTACTGTCAAATCCCTGTTATCCCTTCAACGGTCTACCACATGGTCACAAGTTGGAGCTACCAAGTTTGTGCTACTGTGCTACCTGCGTTGCTATCCCTAGGAGCTGCTACCAAACTGAGGTGAAACAAGGCTACAAAACTCGTAGAATTCTCCCCATCAGAGTTCGTCCCAACGCATCAGTCTGGCGATGAGTGGGTTGCACTACGATCACCCATTTTAGAAAGCCGTCCCTCATTGTTAGTGGTCTCTTCCAAGCAAGAAAAGGTAGCGCTGCCACTGACATGACCATAAGCTACCACTTGCCTATAACTCACAAATATCTTGTGGCTGCTCTCATTAATCTTCAAATTAAAAGAGTGATTTGCAAAGTTGACTTGAGCTGAAACGAAACAAGGCACCACATCCAAACACTCTAGGGAATCAAAATCAAAATCAATATGTATCAAACTCCCAAATAAAGCTGCTTATTGACGTATAAAAGGTAGAGATATCATAATTGGAGGGAGTCTCGTAAAGTCAACATAAACGAAGCATTCCTTGGGCGCAAAGTCAAGATCAATAACCGAAACCTTAGAAAATAAGGTCCTTTAGAAAGTGCCAATCATTGTTAAGAAACGCAACCAAAACTTCCATTGAAAAGAAAGAAAAAATAGCACCGTTACCACCTAATGGTGCAATGAATTTTACTGCAAAGTTACGCTCCTTTACGAAATCAAAATGTCTCAGAATTGTTGCTATGCCACGTACCTTAACCATGCATGAGAAAGGGGCCCAATTCGCTTTCGAAAAAGATTTGTCAATTTGCATTAAGTAGGAGGATTCCTTACTTGACACAACCTCCGCATAGGAATGAACATCCCTAGGTGAATCACATAAAGGGGTTTTTGTGTCAGCAGCCTTCACATGGGTTGAAGCAGCTGCAATTATCGATTTACGAAGATTATATTTAGCTTTGATGGTGCAAAGTCGAATTGTCCCAATGAAGACGGAGTTGAAGTAATAAAGAGCTTCATGAACGGGAATGGAACCATCGAGGAATATGAAATCGGAGTTAAAATTTGTGGCGTTCCTCCTTCTCACTATATAGACTAAATCAGCTACTCTGTATTATGCAAAAATCGAGCGAATGGCAGTCGCATCATGCATGTTGGGAAAGTTCTTAAAGTAAGCTTTTTGTGGGTTAGGGTTTAGAGTTGCTCGGTGTTGATGTCCGAGGTGTGTAGGGATAGCAAAAGTAGAGGAGTCGGGGTGGGGGTGGGGGTTGGAACGATGGTGGTTGAGGGAGGGTAGGCTTGTGGTGGTCTAACTATGGCGGCTGTGGGGAACGCCTCGGGATTAGGGCATCGCAATAGGGGTTAGGGTTTTTTTAGCAGTTGTTGTTAGATCTCTTTTATTTATAAGGATGGTTGAATTCAACATGATATACAATACTCCAATGTAGAGCTCTTTTTAATAATACTCTTTGAGTGGGCGACATAGAGCGGTGGGCTGAGAGAACGCGATATGAGAGGCGCGGTCCACCGGAGTGTTTGAAAAAGGAGCACCGGGTCGGGGATCCGGGAAAAAGGTTGAAAGAGAAAAGTGAAAATGTTTTAGATTGGTTCGAACCTGAATCCGACATTTGTTAGTGTGGAGTCGGCACCTGGATTAGCTCTTTCCAAGAATTAGAGTCCTGTGAGGCTTAACGTCCGGGGAATGGCCCGCTAAGGCATAGAGATTCGGGTCCAGGATAAGTTGCTTATTTCTCATTGGATCACATTAAATTACATCTATAGAAAACCGTGTTCTTTTAATTGTGTATATTCACACTTAGGACATTTTTTATTTTAAATGCATGATTCACGTATTGTAAAATAAACCATTCACAAAGCGGAATAATAAACCATCCACAAAATAGTAAATAAGTGTGGAAAATAAACGCAGAAAATAAAAATTACAAGGCTTACAAAAATCGAGGGATGCAACCGCCTGCTAAACCTATTAATTACATTTCCCAAAAATTGAAATTGCGATACCCGATGGAAAATTAAAATCCTAAACATACGTCTAATCCTAATCTACCTGCATCCATAAAGGTTAGCATAGGGGATTCCACGTATGTTCAATTTTGAATTTAGCGAGGCCCGTGTGGCCTAAAAAAATCAATCGCGATATTGTGTTTGTTATTTAAATAAAACCGTCCATTTTATTAGTACATTGGTTGCTCATTTTAATTAATGAAATTGCTTGCATGGTAAATTGGTGAGGGCTGTTATCCGGGAATATGTTTTATTCCCTTCGTGGGGGTGTTCTAACATATATCTTCTTTTAATAAAGAAAAATATATAAAGAAGAATTACAACAATTGAAACAAAATAAAAGTAATTAAAATCCTAAGTTCACAGATTAAATCAGAAGAAGAAAGTAAACACTGAAAGCACGAGAATTGCAGTTCTAGGAACTCAGAGCCTTACCCTTACGGAATGAATCCACTTCGAAGATATCTTATTGGCCATTGAAAATCCTCCTTGTCCTTTAAGTTTCAGTACAAAAATTGTGTAGGATGTCCAAAAAAAGTTCATCTTGTTCTTGGAAATTGAAGTCCTTCTAAAGCTATATTTTATCTGATAATTTTCAGGATCCTGATAATCGAAAAAGACCCGACTATTTATCGGAAAATCCTGAAAAATCCAAAAAAGGTAAGTTTTTCCGGCGAGGGCCTCGTCGGAGAAAATCTTGGCGAGGCTCCTTTCTGTTAAATAAAATCCTGAAAAAGTCATCATCATCCAATGCGCGAGCTGGTACAAAATCCCGTGCTCATAGCTGCCCCTCGTGTGATAATTGCTGGTTGTATAACCAGTGTTATCACACGAAAAGAGTGGAGGGATAGAGAGAATACTTGACTGGAGTGGTTGGTGATTTCCTGTGGTTAGTTGATGATAAGATAGGCCTTCCTTTCTGGCACTGTGTCATCGTATGGTTGTTCATTTCTTTTTTCGGAATCCTTTTGGTACTTGATGTCCTTTGTGGAGGGTATACTATTTCTTTCTACGATGTCCCCGTTGTAGTCGGCAACTGTTTCATTCTTCGGTTGATAAATGAGGCTACTTATTCCTTCAACCGTCGAGATAACCATTTCCTTCTTCGGTTATATTTTGAATTTCCTTAATAATATGTTGACTTGGTTCCTGTAATAAATCAGAAAAAAAAAGGAAAATAATGTTATAACATTTTATGATGAATGTTTTAATTATTTGATTGAGTTTATGCGGAGTTAAAATTTTTACCCCTTCAATCAAAAATTAAAACATTGATAAATAAATTAAATGAGTGTGAGGAATATTGGGGGTATCCTATGCATCATTCCATGGGATACCATTGGAAAATAATAAATAAATAGGTGATGCCCATTTATTTTCTTTATAAATAGGGCTCCCCTTCCTTTAATTTTTTTTCACTTTTCATATTCTTCACCTCTCTAAAACACTCTCGCTCTCCCCTCTCTCTATAAATCATACTGTCGAAGGTTGCTGGCAGGGCACTTCGGATTACCTCTAACCTCATTCCTCAACCTACCGATGATCTCGGCGTATTTTCCGTCGATATTGACGCCGCATATGGTTTGGCAGCGAGCGATACTATGCTAGGGTTTACAATTACTTACCCTATAGAGATGTTGGATCCTGATTTTCCAGCTCAGCCTCACCTTTCCCAGACCGAGGCAACACTCTTATTTATCGTTTTTAGTGCAATTTATCCTGTTTAGGAACTAAATTGGAATCGATCCTTAAATCATGTCACGAAATTTTATCCTAGAAAAATTAATAAATATAAAAAAACATATCAGGTCCGCTGAAAATTTTTTTCGGCAGAAACAAGGAAATTCGGTGAGGGTCTAACCCTCGCCAAAAATTCTAGTGAGGGTCGTAGGACCCTCTTACTAGAGTCTCTGGCGAGGGTCCTTTGGGTCCCTCGCCAAAGATGCCTGGCGCGGCACCGGGGGCTCACCGGATTTTTTTTTATGGAAAAGAGATTGGAAAATAATTAAAGTTCAAAGTCCAAATGTCTTTTGGGTCCGAAAAAAAACTTTGAAGAAAATATTTGTCCAAAAGATAATAGAACTCGGGTTCTAAATTTGATTTAGACCCGAGAATATCCGAGGACCCTTTTTCATAAAAGTGAGAAGTAGGGTGATTTCAAAACAATAAAGTTAGGGATCCAAACGTGTTTTGGATCAAAATTATTTAAAGAAAATATTTTGGGTGTTTTTCTCACCGTTTTTGGATTTATTTACAAAGTGTGTATTATTTTATTTCATTTGCAGTCCCCCACGCTTCGTCCCACGGGTGGATATACCACTATCCGGGCATGGTATCGTCATGCCTCTTCTCACCCCGAGCTTGTTCAGGCCATCGAGGTCACCGATTTTGGTCCTCTAGCGAGATCTTTACGGCCCACATTATTACCGTATGCGATATTGGTTGTGCTTACTCAAAGGTGGTGCGACATTTCGCACACCTTCCATTTTCTGATCGGGGAGGTTACCATTACTCCTTCTGACATCGTAGCGATCACTGGTCTATCGTGGACTGGTACTGTGATCCATTTTGATGCCTTTTTGGAGTGGTTCTTCAAGGCTCCCACCCCTTATAACCACATTAGAGACTTGCTCGATGTTGACCCCAGAGGCCGGGCGTTGAGTTATAGCATGTTATTTGACTACTGGACGGGTGGACAGACTATTTCCGAGGTTGAGGTTCCTCTATAAGTTCGATCATTTTTTGCCACCCTGTTGAGTGTCACATTTTTCCCGGTCTCGAACAGCAAGATCAACTATGGGTTGATTGAGCCACTAGCTAACTTGGACGGAGTTAGTGGCCTTAACTAGCCTTGAGCAATCCTGGCTCAGACTATTTCGCCCTTGACTTGGCTGTTCAGGGTCGCTTGCGGGCTCTGCGTTGCTACCCCATGGTTCTTCAGGAATTGTTTGTTTACTTTGTGAATTGCATATAACGATTTTTTTATTAATTAATCTTAATTAACCTCTTTACTTTTGTAGGTGTGGGCCTTCTTGTATCAGTTCCTTCCCACCCCGCAGTTTACTGATGCTCCGAAGGAGGATGCCCCGTGTATGGCCCGGATTTGTTCATCTTTCGAGGGGGATATTTTGGATTCTTCTAGCTACTATCAGCATCTTTGTAAGTTGACTCTTGAGCAAGTGATGGACCTCATTTTTATGGATATGATTGCCTTTTTATCTTTAGATTTATTCTGACTTTAACATTTTTTCTTTTCAGGTGGAGCGCAATCCATGGAGGGGTCTTCCAAGCTATCATATGGCGAGGGAGATCCGGCTAGACGTGGATCGAAACCGCTTCATCCTTGAGGGGCCCAGGACCCGTGAGTGGTACCTGGGTGAGTGTATTCAGCTTTGGCGGACTAAGCCAGTATCCAAGAGGCGCATTCCGCCTGCGCCTCCCACAGGACTATTCTAGGCTCACTTGGTGGTCACTGATCCCAATGAGCGTAAGGTGCTCTTTAAGGATCATGGTGTGAGGCTTTCCAGGCTGCATGGTGACTACGAGGCCTTTATTCGAGAGTGGCTTCTCCCGCTTCACCCGCCAACTTAGGCCGAGGTGGAGCGTTCTCCTGCTCGTGTTAGGGGTCTGAGAGTTGATGGTGGTTCCGGTGCAGGTGCTAGCGACATTGGTGTGGGATGCCGGTTATGAAATGTGTTAATTATTTTATCCATCTTGATCCTGTTTCTAACTGTTTGTCTGTCTTTGTAGGAATTCGCCCAAAAGAGGGTTTGAGTGCCGGACTTGAATGCTACGGTTGGGGGGGCGTGCACATCTTCCTTAGGAGTTGTCGAAGGAAGATTCATGATTCCCCTTGACTCTACCTTCTACTTGATGGGTTCTATGGGGATCTCGGAGCAGGTGCCTCTTCCGCTGAGCTTCCACACGTTGGCCTATAATTCTTCTGACACTACTCACATGAGTTTTAGATCACAAGAGATCCTTGGGGATGTCTTGATGTTCATTTACTCACTCCTTTCCTTTTACAAGTCGAATGTGAGGAGATTGATCGGGTAGCCAGACATTCCTTTGCATTGAGAGACTTGATGATTTCACATGATGGGATTACACGTGTATGTTGTATTTCTCATCCTGTCATATGCGATGCATGAAATGTCATGTCTTTTATGTACATGGATGTGATTTTCATGACAAGTTTTATGATTGTAGGATATGGCGGCGAGGAGCGTGGAATTCGAGAGACGCTACCAAGAGCTCGACAGTAGCTTTCAGTCATTGGATATCAGCCATCAGGGTCTAGATGCTCGCTATCATTGCCTTGAGGTTAGTCACCAGGAGCTGGGAGTCTGTTTCTAGGGTTTGGAGGCTTAGTATCAAAGTTTGGAAGCTAGTAACCAGAGTTTGCAAGCTTAGTATCAAGAGTTGTTACAGCAGAACACCACGGCAGAGCAGGCTCGAGTAGAAGCGTGGGCATCCACCTCAGGCCTCCACCAACCTCTTACATTTGATCTCGGTTCCTTGCTTGATGATACAGATGTTGGGAAGCTCCTCCCTCCAGAATGGGATGCCGATTTTCTTTAGGCTCTTCAACCTCCTCCTATGCCCGGTTTAATTGATGGTGTTCCCGGGAGATAAGGTGCTGAGGATTTTGAGATATACACCATGTTACCCCGAAATCCAATGGTTGGAGATAACGCATAGGCGGCACATGCTTAGGAGTTCCCTTTTAGCTTTAGTTTTAGATTCCTTTTTCTTGAATCAGACTCTTTTTAGATAACTCTGTCTTGTAGAATCTCGAAAAAACTTTGGATTTATGAAAGAAGAGAGGATTTTGGCCATTGCATGCCAGGTCCTCATATGTGGTGTTTTATTTCATGAATATGCTTGCTTGTTTATGAATGTTTTGCGTATATGTATGAATGAATGTTAATGCTAATATATGCGGTTAATGTGTGTAGGCAACACCGGTCTTGAGGGATTTTCTTTAGCTCTCTTCCTTTCTGATGTCGACCTATAACGAGCGCCTTAGGGTCTTTCTCTGCACTGTTCGGGGACCCGATTAGCGAAGGATAGAGAACTTTGATTTGCGGGGTCTTCAATACCTTGCTTCTAGGCCTGTGAATATGGCCTTCATTCATGCTGCTTTGAAGTTTTGGGATCCTGCCACTCATGTTTTTTATTTTGCCGACTTTGAGCTTTGCCCCTTAGTTGAGGAGTTTCATGCTATCCTAGGGCTCCCTTTTTCGAAGGAGTCGACGCTGATATCCCCCGCGAGACTATCCTTCACCTTTCCTTCTTTCCAGTTTGGAGGTGAGGATAAATTGAAGGGTTTATGGAACCTGGAGTCTAGTGGGAGCTTTTTGTCAACTCCCCCCTGATGTTGGTGGCTTCCGGGTTGAAGCTGTCCTTAGCTGGTGTGAGACTACCCCTAGCATTCATCTAGCTTGGCCTTCGATGGTGACTCTACTTTTTCTAGCGGAGTTTGTTTGTGGGGTTGGAGCGATTGCCCCTTTCCGCTTGTTGTTGGTCATTGACCCACTCTCCACAGGCCTTTCTCCTGCAGCTTTAGCCTTGGCTGAAAATCTGGTCACTTAGACGCTGCTTCGGTGAATCTGGATTTTGCAGGAGATCATTTTACTTTACTAGAGGTAATTCTCTTTCCCTATCTCTTTCTTTCATGATTTTCATTGTTTGTTTAAACAAATGAATTAATATAGGTATGGCTATTGGAGAAGCTCCGCTTGACTGTTGATCCACGTTTGGGGAAGGCTCGGTACTTCCCTTCGCATTATGGTCCTAGAGGCTTTATTAGGAAGGACCATCATTCTCAAAGTGAAGGTGCTTGGGTCAACATTCTGGGCTCCTACCAAGCTTTTGAGATTCGTTGGCTCAGCCCTTGGTTAGAGATTCCATTCGTAGTTATCGACATTCATGATTCTGGTGTTTTGCTGGTGGGGTTGTTTGGTGTCACATCTTATTCTCCTTCTCATTTGTACAAGCAGCACGGCATCAGCAATGGATTCCCAGGTCTCTATGCTCAACCCATTTCCACGACTTCAATCCTGACACACCTAATGCTATACGGAGGCTTTGGGCACACACTTTGGTTGTTATGTTGGATTACACTACCCTGGAGACCACAGATACTGATGAATTCTACCACAGATGGCTTGGTGAGATCAAGGTTCTTCTCGATGCTGATCAGCACTTTATGGTGTTTCATGAGTGGGAGAGGGATGAAGATGGTTTGGACCCCCTTCCTCATACTTCGAGGAAGCGTTCAAGGTGGAATGACTGGCACCCTTAGATCTTATTTGTTTTTGCCATTAGTTTTCTAAATTATGTTTTTGGCTTATTCTTAGATTATGAAATTTAGTCGAATTTCATTTACTTGTGATATTATGTATGCACAACATTCATATAAACATAAACATAAATCCTTACAAACATAACACATTTCATTAAACGACTTTAAAAAAGGTACAAGTTTTCCTATGATTTGAGTCCTACCGCCAGTTAGCCTAGAGCAGGTTTTCTAACTCGCGATCCCTCTATTCCTCACCGTGTCCTAATTTTTGCATGAGCCGCCCTTCACAGGTTTTCAACTCAGCGGACATTTCTGGCTTTTATACAAGAATGGTCCTAATTGTTGCCCAAATAGCCAAGTGCCATCTGGTGGACTGGTTTCTCTCCTTTTTGGTGTACCGCTTTTGAAAATTTATTTCTTATTTTTACACGTGGTAGCGCTTGAGCTTATCTTGATTGATTGGATTGACGAACTCATTTCCATCCATGTCCATGATCTTGGCAGCTCCTTTGCTCAAAATTTTCTTTATGACGTAAGGACCTTCCCAGTTTGGGCTAAACTTTCCCCATTTATCCACATTTGAGGGTCTCATTTGTTTCAGAACCAAGTCTCCTGCTTTTAATGGTTGGCTTCTAGCCCTAACTTGACTGTTGTATGCCCTAGCCATGCGTTGTTGGTACATCTGCAAATGATCCAGTACCTTTAGCCGCTGTTCATCAATCATGTTCAGCTATTCAAATCTGGCTTTTGCCCATTCTGACTCTTCTATTCTCGCCTCCAGTGATACTCGAAGCGATTTCACTTCCATTTCAACCAGTAAAACTGCTTCCATCCCATGCATAAAAGAGAAAGGGGTTTGATTGGTGGGAGTTTTGACACTCGTTCTATACCCCCATACTGCGAATGGCAATTTTTCAGCCCAGTCCCTATAGGTAACAACCATCTTGCTCAAGATTTTCTTAATAGACTTTTTAGCTGCTTCTACTGCTCCATTAGCTTGTGGCCTGTATGGTGATGATCAATGGTGCTGGATCCCATAATTCTTCATTAGGTCTGATGTGGCTCCTTGGAATTGAACCCCATTATCCAATACAATGTGATGTGGAATGCCATATCGGGCGAATATATGATTTTCTATGAACATGGTCATTTTCTTAGTGGTGATGTTGGTGTAAGATTCGGCTTCCACCTATTTTGAAAAGTAGTCGACTGCTACTATAATGAATCGATGTCCATCAATCGAGTTTAGCCGAATCTCGCCAATAATGTCGATGCCCCATGCTGAGAATGGCCAAGGAGTAGATAAGCTATGGAGTTCAGATGGGGGTAGATGACTGATGTCACCGTAAATCTGGCACTCGTGGCACTTTTGTACTTCTGATACGTAGTCTGTGACCATTGTTGTCCAATAATATCCCTAGAGTTGTATTTTCTTAGCCAGTGCTATCCCATTCATGTGTGGACTGCAGTCCCCCACGTGCATTAATCTCATTACCAATAGTGCCTCCTATTCTATGAGACATCTCAACAGCATTCCTTCTGATGTTCGTTTGAACAGGTCCCCTTCTATTAGACGAAACTGAGTTGCTAATCACCGTAATGAGGTTCTTTCAAAGTCTATTGCACCTTTTAGATATTCTCCGATTTGTAAAAATTTGACAATGTCGAAGGACCAATTCTCTATAGCTTGTTGATCCTCCGTTTCCACTACGTGACAGTAGAAGGGTTCTTTGGCCGTTTGCAGTACAACAGGCTTGATTGACTGAGTTCTAGGACCCTCCCACATTGATGCTAGTGTAGCGAGTGCATCTGCCATTTGGTTTTCATCCCTAGGCACGTGTTTGAATATGCATATGGAAAATTTTTGTGATATTTTCCATACTTCTTCCACGTAAGGACGGAGTGATTCTTCTCTTATTTCCCAATCGCCAGTGACTTGTTTAATAACCAGAGCTGAGTCTCCCACAACCGATACTTCTTTTACCCGTACCTTTCGAAGTGCCTCTAACCCAAACAGGCAAGCCTCATATTCTGCCCAGTTGTTTGTTATAGGGAATTCTAGCCGTTTGGAAAGGGTTATAACTTCATTTTGTGGTGTTATCAATACAACACCTAGGCCGACTCCGTTTTTGTTCATTGTACCATCGAAGAACATTTTCCACTCTGCACTGGCATCCTCTATCAATGCTAGTTGCTCATCTAGAAATTCTAGATTTTCAACATAATTAGAGTCCAAGGGTTGATTTGTCAAAAATTCAGCGACTACTCATCCCTTAATGACTTTTTTTGTCACATATTCGATGTCAAATTCAGATAGTAGCAATAAACATCGGGAGAGTTTTTCCTGCTAGTGTTGGTGATTAGCATAAGTACTTCATCGAGTCTATCTTTATAATGGCTTTTATTCGGTAAGATTGGAAGTAAAGACGCAGCTTCTTTATCAACCAAACCATCGTTGTGCAGATTTTCTCCACCAAGGTGTAGCGTGATTCATACTCGAATAATTTCTTGCCCAAGTAGTACACTGCATGTTCAATTTTATCTTCGAGTTCTTGCACAAGCATTGCTCCAGCTGATGATTCCTCAATTGCTAAGTATAAGATCAGGGGCTTTCCAGGTTCTGGTGGGCGGAGGACGGGTGGGCTTAACAAGTATTGTTTGATTTTGTCAAACGCTAACTGGCACTGGTCTTTCCAAACTACTGGTTGGTCCTTTCATAGTAATTTGAAAATTGGTTCGCAGATGGTAGTGAGTCTGGTAATGAATCTGTTTACATACTGTAGAGACCCTAGGAAAGATCGGACTTCTTTCTCATTTTTCAGCGTGGGTATATCCATGATGGCTTTGGTTTTATAAGGATCCATCTCAATTCCTTTTTGGCTGACTATATGCCCTAGGAGCTTCCCTGATGTGACCCTGAATACACACTTTTTTAGGTTCAGGCATAGATTATACTTCTCGATTCTAGTGAGAAACTTGTCTAGGACATCTGGATGCTCCTCCCTGGTATTGGACTTCACAAGCATGTAATCCAGATAAACTTCCACCTCCTTGTGGATCATATCATGTAGGAGGGTTATGACGGCCCACTGATATGTTGCACCAGCATTTTTCAAACCAAACGGCATTACCTTGTAGCAGTATACGCCCCATTCAGTGATGAATGCTGTCTCGATCTTGTCGGTTATTGCCATTAATATCTGGTTATAGCCTGAGAAGCCATCCATGAAGGAATACATAGCTGCCCTTGCTGCGCTATCGACTAGTACATAAATGTGGGGTAGGGGGAAATCATCTTTTGCGAAGGCTTTATTCAGATCCCTGAAATCCACGCAGACTCTGACCTTGCCATCCTTCTCTGCTACTAGGTTAATGTTGGCTAGCCACGTCGGGTATTCAACTACTTCTAAGAATTTAGCTTCAATCTACTTTGCTAGTTCAGCCTTGACCTTTTCTGCCCATTCAGGCCTTAAGCAACGTAGTTTTTGTTTTACTGGCTTGATCCGAGAGTTTGTTGGGATACGGTGTTCCGTGATTTGTCTGTCCACTCCAAGCATGTCCTCATATGACCAAGCAAACACTGCCATGTGACGTTTAAGTACATTCGTGATCTCTCTTTTTCCTCAAGAGACAAATCATTAGAAATTGTCACCATTTTTGGTGACTCATTTGTACCCTAGTTAATTTCGTTTAATGATGTGTTATGAATGTTAAAGACGTTATGTGTATGATCATATGAATGCATGGTGCCATCAGGCAGAACATCAAACAAGTAAGCAAAATTTTTGTACTTCATTGAATGAGCCTCGTAGGCAAAATTGTCAAAGACACCAGAAATATTCATTATTACATCATCAATTTCCTCCTCCACAGGTGGAGGGGCTTCAATTGTTGCAGCAGCAGGTGCGTCAGTGGTAGGTTCTGCCTCAAGAGTGATCTGCATTAGCTTTTCAGTGAGGATCTTGATAGTGCTTGGTAGATCTTGGTCTCGCGCATCACCTTTCTTCATCAGCTCATTAATAGCCTTAGTGAAAGCTGTCATCTCATCTTCCAGTACTCTGCCCTTTCCAGACTCCTCGATCAGGGTCACCACCAAGATTGGTTTTTCTTCCAGATCGGCATCAAAGGGGGGTTCAATCAGCTTGCTGGTCTTGAAGTCAAAGACATCGTTGAATATCTCGAGCCCCTTAACCTCTTCTCCATTCAAGATCATCGGTTCTGGTTCTCCCAGATATGCCTTAGTGCCTTCTGCCTCACAGATGCTTACCATGTTACAGAACATGGGTTGTTTATGCTTGTACATTTTCATGCTCGGGGTGAAACCCAGACCCAATCCAAGCATGATAAGAATAGGGTCGATGGCCCTGATAATCTCCTGATGATATTTCCCTAGGCCTTTTCTAGGGATAAAGCCTTACTTCTTCATTTGAGTTCTCAGGTTCCCAGGGAAGAAGAGATATCCCTTCAAAGTTCCACGCTCCTTCTTCTTTTCTTCAATGTCCATTACCACCCTCATCCCTTGCATTGTTCTCTCCTCGAATGCGGCAGCCGCCATCATTGATTCCTCATCAGCCTCGATTGTCACCGGCCTCCCTTTATGAATAAGCTTTATCTTTTGGTGCAGAGTAGAAGGGACTGCCCCTATAGCATGGATCCGTGGCCTACCTAGAAGCAACGAATAAGCAACTGGAATATCCAGCATAGTGAACTTCATATTAGAGGTCACTCCTCCAGCGGTGACCTCTACTTCAAAGCTTCCTACTACACCCCTCTTCGAATCATCGTAGACACTAATCACCATGTCAAATTTGGTGAGCATATCCTCCCTTAGCCCTAGGTGAGGTAGGACTTTAAGAGGACAGAGATTGAGAGCCGAGCCATCATCTACCATCACACATGGTATCGCGCAATCGAAAATTGGGACCTTGATAAATAAGGCCCGATTATGCAATCCCAGTTCCTGTGGCATATCTGATTGATCAAAAGTTATGGATGGCATTTGAGGGGGAGCAATTCCTTCCCCGATGACAGCACACATCTCGATTACTGAGGTTGTAGGCGTGGTAGGCATTTCCATCAACCTCTTAACTAAACCCATCCTATGCTTTTATGATGTCTCAAGCAACCTCCAAATGATGTATTTAGCCTGAGTCCCTTCAACTGATTTACTAGAGGGTCTATGTCTAGCATGTCTTCATCTACCTTTGGGGGTAGAGGTGGTTGGGGCTATTCCCTTGCTATTTCCTCCGGCTTAGAATCATTGAGCTGTACAGTCTCATCCCTTCTGAAAACTCTACCACTCCGAGTAACCCTTAGTACTCCATTCTCCATCACTCTTGTTTCCCCAGAATTGACCCAAGGGTACTAGTCGTATCCATCCTTTGCTTGGCCACATCGCCCCTTCAACTTATAAGAATCCAAGCTTATGGGCTTCTTCCCACCAGAAATGATCTCACCTTCAACCTAGGTTCCTTCTTCGGGTTTCCTTTTCCTTCTAGACTTATGGGCACCCTTGTTGGTGCTTTCTCAGATTCCACCTTCATGGCATCCCTACGTGGTTCACCTTCCTCTGCTGAGAATACTTCCACCAAAGGATCATCTTTAGTGCTTTCATCTTCATCAGCCACTGCATTCACCACCGGGTTAGACTGAGAGAGCATCGCTAGCATAGAATCAGCGGGTATCCCTAATCCTACTTCGTGGACATTATGGTGTCTGGTTATTATCTCCCTGTCAAGATGATGAGCGTGAAAAGATAACTCTTCAAAATCTGGGACTGCCAGCCTTGATAAATGATAGCGATACCAATCCCGGGATCCACCTATTATCAATTGTACTGCAGAAAGCTCACATGGTCTTGGTGCCACCACTAGATAGATAAAAATCCACCGCTTTACGTAGCTGGTGAGCGATTCTCCTTCCCTCTATACACAAGCGAGCAGATCTCGCATGGTTTGTTTCAGAGGTTCTAAATATGCGAACTCCCCCTGGAACTCTGCAGAGATGTAGTTCCAATTACTCTTGGTCTCAACCGACTGCATTTCGTACCACTGACTTTCTACTCCTCCTAGTGAGCATGGAAATAGTGTAGCTATCATATTTTGAGAGAGGCCCTGCGCTCGACACAGGATATAAAACTTGGACAAGTGGGAAGACTATGAGTCATTCTCATTAAAAACCGATATACCGGCTAAGCTAAAATTAGCCCTCGGGACTTCTTCCTGCTCTCTAATCACCCTGATTGCTTGACTCAGATTCAAGCATCTCCATCACGTCGTCTGAGTCCATCCCTGAATCAATTGCCATCACATACTCCTCTTCTTTACCGGCCGGTGCTTCTCCTAACTGTTCTTTCCCTACGTGAAGCGACGTAGGTTTTTGGCTGGTAAATACCAACATCCCAGCAAAGTTGATTTCAACAGCTTTAATCTTACCCCCGCACCCTCGATGGTTCGACTCTTCCTTCGGTATCTTCAAAACCCGACTAGGATCACTTCCCAACCCAACCATCATCACGAATTCTCCAAGCCCTTCAACAGGTAGCTCAGAACCTTCCACTCTTCTAAACCTGAGTTAATCATTCCTACCCTCGCTTCAAAATTCGGTAAAGGGTTGTTCTTCGTGCTGGGCTTAAGCGCAGGCTCATGGATGACCTTATTAGCCACCAATTTCTGAATAGCTTTCAGCAGCTCATTGCAATTATTTGTACGGTGTCCCACGGCCACATGATAATGGCAGTAATTGTTCTTCTCTTCTGGCTTGGGAGGGACATACTTCTTCAAGCTTTCCAACTAATTAATTTCACGCAGCTTGGTAAACAAGAACCCCAAGTTAGAAGCATATGGCGAGATACCATGATATTCTTCCTTTGGTAACCTAACAGTGGCTACCTTCTCTTCATTCACCAATTGTACTACCGGTTGCTTCGCCTTCACCTGCACCAGATTGGAATCATTCTTTCTGTAATAGGGCTTAGCAACCTGCTACCCTGTTTCATCCTCCATAGCATCATAGCGTTTGATCTTCTCAACCCACATGAAAACTTCTTGATAGCTATGGAAAGTTTCAGATCCTAACCTCTTCTGCTAAGATGGTAGTGCACCATCTAACAGCTTTACGATCATTTCCGGTAAAGATAGGTAAGACTGTAAGCGTACTTGCGTAGCCCTCCATCTCTCAAAATAGGGCTTGAAGTTCTCCCTCGGTTTTTGCTTCATCGCCTCCAGATTCTGCATTGTGGTGATTATCAGAGTATTGAACCCATAATGGTTCACCATTACCTGGGAAAGACATCCCCAGTCATAGGCTATGTCTACCGGTAAATGACTGTACCATTCATTTACGAGGCTTCCTAGAGTGACTATGAATAATTTGGCCATCATACGATCACTGATCCTTAAAGCCCTCATCACATTCTGATAATGAGCAATATGTGCACGCGGATCCGTATTGCTTGTGTACTTTTCGAACTGGGGCATAGAAAAGGTTGGTGGTAAAGTATCCTCATCCCCAACTATGGGCTGCATTGGGATTGCACCCCTCTGCTCCTACACATGAGTTGCTAAGAACTATCTTCAAAGTTCAGCGATTCAAGGTTATTGAAGGATACTATTTAGGGTCTCCGAGAAACCCCCATATTGTGAATTTTGGTAATACTGCCCCTGACCTTGGAATGTCTGAGAGGGTCCACCCCAGCTAGGCATTGTAGGCTGAGCCATTCCTTGGAGAAAGGGAATGTAATTAGAAGAGGGCCTAATCTCTGATGACCCCACTGCCCTTGGGCTGAAAGAAGCATGCCCTGGCTACCCCGGGAAGAATTAGCCACCCACCTATGGCTCATACACTATCTGCGGCTGACTCTGCCTAGAACCGAACTGATAGAAGTTAGGGGCGACTATTGCAGAACTTGGAAATACAACAGCGGAAGATGACGGTCCTCCCGGTAGGATTGAACCACCAACATTTGGTACCCCATCATTTGCTCTCTACTCGGGTTGCCCAATTCTAGTGTGGCGATTAAGGATTGATGTAAACTGGTCACTATTAGCAAAAGTGTTCATAATTGCAGCAATCTTGGCGCTAATCGATGATTGATTTACTTGAGGGTTCTAAGCCACCCCAAGAGTTTACTCATTAATCACATTCTCTTCCTACTAATTAGACATGTTGTGGAAACTACGAGGAGTGTCTTGATCTGAATCTGAGCTAGAGTCGATGTATGGAACTCAAAAAAAGCAGAATCGTTAGTCCATGCTATAAATGAAGGTCCTTTGGTTTTGAGATCTGTATCCTATCCTTGGGACAACGGAAAGTGGAATGATGTAATGAAGTGGCCTAATTACCCGTGTAGTGATAGGTCAAAGGTTCGAGAGCTAACTCTCTTTATGTGTGAGTAGGCTGTGTGACGTACTCTAGTGTAAGGTATTCTCTAAATGTATGGAGAAAAATACCGTAAGTAACACATAAATGAATGTTTTGGTCGTTTTACCCCCATCAGGCCAAAATCTTAGATGTCAGTAGACATCATCACTAAAGGTATGTAGTGATGCGTGAGCAAAAGTTCACCCTACAAGGGCTTGGGTTAGGACATCAACTGGGATATCCTTGTGTTCACGTTTACCTAAGGTAGGCTTTTGGTGTATATTGGTTCCCCAGAAGGGTGGTATTTCAAATGCCAAATGGGCATCGTGTCGGGATTTTGGTAAGTTTATCTTAGGAGTTAGATGTCACGTGGACATCGCGTAAAAATATGGGTGAGTGATGCAACATGGTCATCCTAGGGTGACACGATCTCGAGTGTCTACTAAGTTCCTATGCATGAATGACATCAGATCATGTTTAATATGAGAGTGTGTGTTCAAGTGTCTACATTAAGATTCATGGTTAGCATGGCACATTTGTTTAATGCATGATGAATCAGAAAGCGGTAAACACTTAGCACATAGCACACAATATCTTTCTTCCAGCCATACAACTCCCGCGCATAGGGTTTTTGGCTAGTCTCTATCCTAAGTTTGGTTCATCTTAGTACCGTGAGGATACTAAGGAGCGCACCTGCAGGAAAATATAATGCATGATCACGTGTTTGGGTAACACCCTAGGGAAAATAACTATGGCTTATTTACTTGAGGGTTTATAAATGGGTTGCTGATGTAGAAGGTTCTTGTTTCACTGAAATACACTCCAAGCCTCTCCACAGATAGGTTCTAATGAGGGAGGTACATGCGATATGGCAACAAGTGCTCCACTCGCTCAAGTACTATCTTTTCTCAGGGAGGCAGATTAGTACAAGAGAAAACTTCTCGGTAATAGGGGTACCTTAGACTTATGGGCTAATTCCTTCTACTGCAAATGCGTTATTATGAATATGTCAAAATTAAGAGAAAATGAAATAATGTGATTAACAATTTTCAGCACTTATCCAAAATCTAAAACCTTTAAAAAACAAGTTCTAGAAAAAAATCCCAGTGGAGTTGCCACTATGAGCGGGCGACACAGAGCAATGGGCTGAGAGAGCGCGATATGAGAGGCGCGGTCCACCAGGGTGTTTGAAAAAGGAGCACCGAGTCAGAGACCCAGGAAAAAGGTTGAAAGAGAAAAGCGAAAACGTTTTAAATTGGTTCGAACCCGAATCCGCCTTCTCTTAGTGTGGAATCGCCACCTAGATTAGCTCTTTCTAGGAATTAGAGTCCTATGAGGCTTAACGTCTGGTGGACGGCCCACTAAGACACAGAGATTCGGGTCCAGGATAAGTTGCTTATTTCTCATTGGATCACATTAAATTACATATACAGAAAACCGTGTTCTTTTAATTGTGCATATTCGCACTTAGGTCGTTTTGTATTTTAAATGTATGATTCACATATTGTAAAATAAACCATTCACAAAGCGGAATAATAAACCATCCACAAAACAGTAAATAAGAGGAAAATAAACGTGGAAAATAAAAGTTACAAGGCTTCCAAAATTCGGGGGTTGCAACCGGCCGCTAACCTATTAATTACATTTCCCAAAAATTGAAATTGCGATACCCGAAGGAAAATTAAAATCCTAAACATACATCTAATCCTAATCTACCTGCATCCACAAAGGTTAGCACATAGGATAGCACGTATGTTTGATTTTGAATTTAGCGAGGCTCGTGTGGCCTAAAAAATCAATCGTGATATTGTGTTTGTTATTTAAATAAAACCGTCCATTTTATTAGCACATTGGTTGCTCATTCTAATTAATGAAATTGCTCGCATGGTAAATTGGTGAGGGCTATTATCAGGGAATATGTTTTATTCCCTTTGTAGGGGTGTTCTAACATACATCTTCTTTTAATAAATAAAAATAGATGAAGAAGACTTACAACAATTGAAATAAAAATAAAAGTAATTAAAATCCTAGGTTCACAAATTAAATCAGAAGAAGAAATTAAACACTAAAAGCACGAGAATTGCAGTTCTAGGGACTCAGAGGCTTACCCTTACGGAATGAATCCACTTCGAAGATATCTGATTAGCCATTGAAAATCCTCCTCGTCTTTTAAGTTTCGGTAAAAAAATTATGTAGGATGTCCAAAAAAAGTTCGTCTTGTTCTTGGAAATTGAAAGTGTACTAAAGCTTTATTTTATCTGATAATTTTCGGGATCCTGATAATCGAAAAGGACCTGACTATTTATAGGAAAATCCTGAAAAATCCAAAAAAGGTAAGTTTTTCCGGCGAGGGCCTCGCCGGAGAAAATCTTGGCAAGGCTCCTTGCCGTGTCCTTGGCAAGGTAGCCTCGCAAAAATCGACGAGGCTTGCCTCGCCAAAATCGGCAAGGCTAGCCTCGCCAAACCCTTGGCGAGGCGGCCCGAGAATCAGACCCCCGGGTTTTCATTTTCGTATTTTTCTTGTATTTTCGTATTTTGTATTTAATTAATTAATTTCTGAATAAAGTTAAATAATTTTATTGAAAAATTCTTTCTGAATTAGAGACGAGGAGAATTCCCATTCGGATACGTTAGGATACTCGAAAGTTGTTTGATTCAAGGATAAAATCCCAAAAAAGCCGTCATCATCGAACGCGTGAGCTGGTACAAAATCACATGCTCACACACTCAAAACCACAACCACATGCTTTTATAGAAATAAAAATTATACAAACATTATTTTGCAATCTATAATTTTAGATACTTTTATATTGGACGCTAGTGAGCACTGTGTATATAAAAAAGGCTAGTGGGCGTGTGATCATTTTCCTTGTATTATATGTCGATGACATATTATTAATAGGAAATGTTATTCCTTTTCTTCAGATAGTTAAGTCATGGTATATAT
>CATIWQ010237270.1:0-35624 GCA_949673415.1 Euphorbia schlechtendalii
CACTCTTTTTTCATAGAATTCCACTTTAGTTCATTTTACTCCCAAGATTTACCTAGTATCTACATTTGCATCAAAAACAACTACATACCACGTGAAATCTTTTATATGAAGTATAAAAATGACTAAAACTATAGTGTTTATTGTATAAATTATAATGATAATAATTGTAATTATACACTTATCAAGCCTCCAAGGTTAACTTCTCCATCTTGCCTTCAATGTTAACAATGAGCTTCTTGACAGTTGTGGTGTTGAGTCTGAAGGTGGTTCTCGTTATCGCCATATGAGAAAGGTAAAGGAAATTTTTGAGAGAAAGGGAATTAAGGGTATAATCTCTGAATAGATTTGAATTCACAAAAGCAAGTAAACTCTCTCTTTATCTCCTTCAACTTTTATAGACCTCTTAAGATGGCAATGATACGTGGCGCTTTCTCAGCTCAAGATGAGAGTTAATGCTAAGATTAATACTTGATTAACAGCCTTAGTAAAATGGTGAGTTTAGCAGAAGATGGTTCCAATTCAAAAGCATGTCTTTTTTAAAACATGGGTTTTGATTTTATCCACGAAACTGAATCTCACACTAATACATTAAAATTTAGACGGTGTTAAACACGTTTTATCTCCTTGCTAAAATAAGGCTTGATCTTCAACACTTAGCCAAATTTTTTATTTGTTCATTCTTCTTCTTCTTCATTACAACGGGTTCGCCATACCAATAAGCTGCCTTAGGATATTGAATTGTTCCTTTGGCAATGGTTTGGTGAATATATCAGCACATTGTTCCTCTGAAGGAACATACTCCAACTTGATATCTCCCCTTAGCACATGATCTCTAATGAAGTGATGTCTAATGTTGACATGCTTCAACCTACCATGCTATGAGCATGGGATTTTTCTCCTGACTCGCGAGCTCGATGATGAAATGGTAATTTTTTCCCCTGTTATCTTTTTTCACATTTTGCAAGGTCTTGAAATCATCTACCTTCTTTCTTTGGGCTCCCTATTCCTTAGAAAGCCCAATTAGAAAGAATGAAAGCCCAGCCTGGACATGACATGTCGTTAATGACATTGCCACATCGTTAACGATATGGCTGACATCGTTAATGACATCACCAATGTCATTAATGACATCAAGTGTGCAGCAGAACCAAAATTGCACTTTCTGCAATTTTTAGGCCAAAAAGACCACTCCCTGCCCCCACATGCTCGGACATGTTCTCTGAAAAACTAAATTTTCACTCCTTTCCTAGGATTTGGTACACTCCCTTTCACATGGGATCAATGTAAAAAGTGAAAAAAAAAAAGGAAAAAGTAAAGCATGGCCTATCCTAAGCTAAGTTGACTTAGGATTGAAGGGGGCTCCCTTTAAGTTTAGAGCTGAGTTCTAGAGATAGAGGAGCTCACTTTTCATTTAAAATAGCAGCAAGAAAGAGAGCTCTAAGGTTAAGCAAAGATTAGAAGTGATTCTTGTGTTCTTGAGTGTTCTTGAGATAGTTAAACATTTTGGCGACATAGTTAACATCTTGTGACTCATATTTACTTTTAGTTTCTGATTTGAGTGTTTAAGTTCATGAATAGAGTATGAACTTGGGGCATTATGGGTTATTTAAGCAAGTTTGAGGATTAGTCCACATTTTTCGAAAGTTGCTTTGTGTGAGAGTTCAAGTAAGCTTTCCAGTTTAGACTCCTTCAAGAACATTTCTACTAATTTCTAACTCACTAGAACTTAGTTTAAGTGTTCTCAACAAGTATCTTTACTCATTTGAGGTGTTTGGTTACTTAGTTCATTTTTGGTTAATTTCCGAGTTTTAAGCTTTTATATAAGTCTATACTTGATAAAAGAAGGATTATTACCTCCTTCTTCATCTAGTCAAGACTGACATTCAAGGAGTTTTAACTTCCTTCAAAGAGTAACATTTACTCTTCATTTGTGGATAAAATCGTAAACAGAACCAAAAAAATGAGGACTTTTCAGGGATTTTCATGGACTGAGCGAAGTGGATTCACGGCAACTGGGTAAGCCTCTGAGTACGTAGAGTCGTGACTCACTTGTTTGTATCATATGTATGTGCTTGATATTTGAAAATGTAAAAACTGTAAAAAAAATAGAAAAACTACAACTATCTCTGTAATGTCGTTAACAACACTACTGATGTTGTTAACGACATCATTGATGCCGTTAATGACATCATGTTCCAGGCAGAATACAAGTAGAATGTTCGCAAATTTCCCAAATTTCGATTTATGTTCAAGAGGGTCATTGTTGACCATTAAGACCAGAAATCTGAGTTTTTAAGTAACATGATGCGTATGTTTTGAGATTTTATGAACTTGAAATCGTTTCGAAAGGTGTTTGGATGGTTGAAGTGGGTTTTCCTTCGTCGGGATATCATTTGATCGACTTTAATGGTTTCCCTTTCAGGACGAATTTAATAACACCTTTATTTATGTATTTGGACTTAGATTTATTTTCCGCCTATATTATTGAAGTGTGTTAGGAAATCCCGATGAAGGGAACCGAAGTTCCCAGATAACCAACCCGACAAATATCCATGTGGCATTTTCACTAATAAAATGATTAAATAACATATGTGTATAAAATGAACCCTTTTCACATAAAAAAAGAAATTTCAAACTTCTCGATGTTTTAAATTAGACCGCTTGGGTCTGGCAAAAATCAAAACAAACATACTTGCAACTACTTGTAATGTGCCATATTTGTGCTAACCTTTGTGGAAGCAGGTACTATAGGATAGATGTATGCTAGGATTTAATTTCCTTCGGGTATCGCTTTTAATGTTAAAATCAAATGTAACATTTGTTAGATATCAATGTATTTTAGGTGATTGTATCCCTTAGATTTTGATGTATTTAAGCGATTTGTAAACCCCCCAACCCAATGATGTAATATATCCCCCGTAGACTAGGTGCATTAAATTTCTTAGGTGTTTACTTTCTATAATTTACTTACCGTATAATGTATGTGTGATAAATTATAACATAAACTGAAAATATCTAGTTTAGTTCGAATATTATAAACGTGGTTTCTATCAAGTATAATTTAACTCAAATGATGAAATAGGTAACTCATCCAAACCTGAATCTTTGTTCTATGGTACGGATTAGGCAAATGGATCTAAGTTGTACCAAATTTTCCTTGAAGATTTTATCCAGGTGGCGACTCTGTAACATAGACTACAGATTTAGGTCTTGAGTCTTTTAAGCTTGGATTTCTTCGAGCAATGCTTTCCAACATTCTTTTGGATCAAACTTAAACTTTTTGGAAAACCCCCACGCCCCATCTGGGGCCAACACCTAGTGGCCACAATGGGGGTCAAACGTCGTCCGCTCACAGTGGCGACTCTACTGGAGACTCTTTTTTAAACTTAAAAAGAGTTTGAAAGATTTTTAGATGAGTACTGAAAAGTCATCAAATCAGTTAATCCACATTTAAAATATCGAACAAAAGCATATGCATTAGATGGCTTAGCCTTTAAGATTAGGATGCCCTATTTTACCGAGAAGCTTGCAAAAGTATCATTTACGACCCATTGGTGACCAAAGATACTTAAGCGGGTGGATCACTTATTGCCATATCGCATGTACCTCCCTTGTTTGCACCTATTTCGAGAGAGGCTTGGAGTGTATCGTAGTGCAACAAGAACCTTCTACATCAACAACCCATGACCGAACTCATATAAGGAAACCGTAGATACTTCCCCTAGGTTTACCAAAACAAATGCATCTTTCATGCAGGTTCACTCCTTAATACTTCATGGTATTAAGATGATTCAAGCCTAGATTTAGAAGCCTAACCCTTATACGTGGGAGACATAAGGTTGGAAAAGATACGTTGCGTGTTATGTGTTCATCACAACACCACGTTTATTTCGTGTAAAACATCATGCTAAACCACGATTTATTGTGTAGACACAAATTATACACACATATGTAATTACCCCAACAACGTCTACCTAGAGTTAGAAAGACACGATGAGACAGTGTCACTTAGGGTTAGGACCACCCATTTTCAAGATAGTGCTTATTAGGCACTCGAACCTCTATCTACTTAGAATCATGGACTTCTAAGCCGTAGGTTATAACACATCGTTCTACCCAAACTTAAACCTAAAATTAGAAGACGCGATAAGACAGTGTCACCTAGGGATAGTATCATCCTTGGTTATGATAGTGCCTACTCGGTAGTCAACCCTCTGTTCATTTAAAGTCATGAGCCGTCCGATTTAACACTTCATTATACCCCGATATCACTTACCTAGATTTAGGTAGACTCGACAAGACAGCGCCACCTAGGGTAGGATCATCCTTGGTTATAGCCGTACCTACTCGGCACTCAAAACCTCCACCCATTTGAAGTCATAAACCATGGGTGTAACACATTGTTTTACCCGAACTTGAATTTGTCGAGAGCAATCCATAGTGATTAGTTCTCAAAATCGAAAGCGCATTATCACTTGGATAATAAGTGATCCCTTGTCATTTTTGGTCTGTTTTGTTTCAAAAGGATTGGCAAACTTACCAACATCCCTTTACTTATTACGACAAGAGCAGTATAGTAAACCTTGATTATGGATTAGTTTGTTTCAAATGGATTGACAAACATACCACTTTCGAATAGCTTATTACCACACGAGTAATAGGTGACCATCATCAATTTGTTTCAAAAGGATTGGCAAACCTACTTTTCTTTTAGCTATCTCCCTAAGCAGATAACGATTTTATTCATCGACTCGTTAAAGCTTGGAGGAGGTCAGCTCATCGACTCGTCTGGATCTCTCCCACTATGGCTCACCAAGCAAAATCATTCATAGAGGGTCTTCAACACACGGATTCAAGCGAGGGTTCAGGTTCAGATTCAGGTTCGAAGTTCAGTTCAGAGTAGTGATTAGTTTTGGATTCTAAGAAGATTCTCAGGATGGCAGAATAGCAGAATATTTGAGGGGGGAGTGATCAGCAAATTCAAGATATGCCTATAGCCCCGCAGTTTGGGTCAAGTTAAGAGATAGCCAATACTCTCAGTGTAGTGCTCTACAGCGACCAATTCACCCAAGCTATGTAGTTCCATACCCATCTTAGGTAACAAGAGGTCAAGAAATCTAATCAAGAGCTCATCGAGAATCTTTATAGTCCCACCATTGCCAGTCATCCTATGGTTAGGAGGCCCGGCTCTGCTCCTCACACATTCCCATCATCCAGCAGCCCGCTCGGCACAGGAGGCTCTTAAGCAGTCTGTCAATTCCAGTTCTGCCCTAGATTGTGACAAGCTAGTTTCGAAGCAAGCTAGGTCTCAAGAAGCTATTGCCAGGTAAGAGTCAACGAAGATCAGTTAGTTGTGGATCAGTCAGTTCTACCCAGGCAATCGAGCTTCAAGCAAGTGTTTCAGCCGGGTTATCAGCAGTTTGCTGAATGGTAAGGCCAGGAGGGGCATCTTTAGGTTTCATCCCTACCGCGCAGGAGTTCTTTCCACTGTTTGGGGCTATTCCAATCTTCTAAGCTCCGTCTTTTGGTTATGGCGTAAACGTCAATGCACCATTGGTACAGTATCCTGGTCAATTCTTGGCTCAACCGGGTTTAGCACTTCCTCCCAAGGGTCATTCATACCCCCAAGGTCCTTATAATCAGTACGGTTTCCAAGTTAGGCCGGAGATGGGATATTCTACTTCCCATTCTAGTATAGAAGGGCTATGGTAACAATTCTTGGCAACTCACGCCGCTCAGCATCCAGCCCGGTAATTATTCAGAGCCCCCAGTAGCACCAAGTGATGATTGGCTCCCGAAGAACTTCTTGATGCCGGAGCTAGTAAAGTTCAATGGGGAAGGAGATCCCTAGGCCCACCTGACCAATTACCAGATGGTAATGCTAGCTCATCGAGTCAGTGACAAGATGTTGGCTACAATGTTTATAGTTACATTGGTAGCTCTGACTAACCAGAGGTTTAACAATTTACCCGTAAAGGTGTCTCTTAACTAGGAGAGACTCTTTGCAGCTTTGGTAGAGCAGTAAGGCTTCAAATCCTAGATGAAAATTATGATGCAAAACCTGGAGGACGTGAGGAAAAAGCTTGAGGAGATGTTCAAGTCGTACTATAGCTGATGGATGGCCACCCAAGTATTGTTAAAAAATCATCTCAGTTTGTCGAAGATGATCGCAAAGTTGCTAGCCGGGGCTCTACCCTCATATAGACAAAGGTTGGGGACGGATACCTTTTCCTCCTATAACGAAGTATTCGAGAAGGTCGAAAGAATGGAGTGGATAGAGTCCCTTGAGACACCCGTAGTGTAGCCCACTAGCAAGATGTGGTTCAAGAAGAATGACTCGGGATCATCAACCTCCAACCCCTCACAATCTAATGGTAAGCAAGCTGTAGTCTAGTTGGTTCAGTCCAAGTCGGTTGCAGCTGTCAGATTATCGAAGGAGGAATACCACGGGATCTCACCATATGAAGCCAATCTTGGCTTTCTCTTCACTAAGTTGTGGGAGTTGAAGTAGCTAGACAGCTTCAAGACCTGGTCGCCACCTAACCGGGAAGATAAGCAAAACTTCTACAATTACCACATCGTGGTAGGCCACCACATGAATAATTGAAAAGATCTTTTGAAGTTCATCCAGAAGTTGGTTAAGGATGGAGTGGTGGCGGAGCCAAGGTTGAAACCGAGCACCAAGACCAACCTGCTCTTGCAGTTTGATGGAGCAGTGGGATTATCAATTCTGGGCTGGAAGAGAAGTGGGTTTTAAGATGTATCGGAGAAGAGACTGGGGAGTTTGTGATGGTTATAGGTGTCGTGATTGATGAGAGGTATGTTTTGGCGACCCTGGAGGAGGGGGTTAGTTCTATTAGATTCGGTGGGTCCTTTTAGCATAAGGACCCAGATTTTAATCTATGCAGGATGCCAGTGTTTAATGGAAAGGACTCACCGTCCTTCCATCTTTTGAAGTTTGAAGCCCTGATGAGGGTGAAAGGTTTCTCTGATGACTTGATAGCTGAGTTTTTCCCCTGTTCTTTATCGAGGATAGCTGCGGAGTGGTATGCATTCCCACCTAAGGCAGTGAAAGATGACTAAGAGAAGATGTCTAGTGCTTTTAGGGAGCACTTCTTATTCTTAGAATATCCAGAAATAGGGAGGCGAGAGCTAATATCTTGCACCCAAAATGAAGGGGAAAGTTTCTCCAAATATGCCCAGAGGTTGCTATCAATTAAGGTGATATTGAAGGCAATGATAGATGAGCATTCAATGATAGGAAGAATAATGGGAAGAACTCGCTAGTTTTATAATGAGTGGTTATTCAAGTTGGGAATAATGAGCCTGGAGATGCTAATGGAGGAAGGGAGGAAGCTGGACACGTTGGTAAATGAGATCAGCGTGCGGATTTGTGCCGTAGATTTGGGTTTACCAGAAGAGCAGGTGTTGAAATTGGTAAAGCAGGCTAGTAGGAGGGAGCACGTCATAGCCATTGATTATTGGAGAGCGCCAAATGCGGCTATGGAAGAAGAAGCTAGTTCCTTGCAAGTTGGAGGAAGGACGCAGTGTAATTGTCCCTGTTTTACCCTTGGGGGAATACCCTCATATGATGGAAGTGAGGGCCCATCTTTTCATATTATTCTATTAGAGGCATTTATGCGGGCCCAAGGACTCTCGGCTTAGATGCTTGCTACACTTTTCCCTTGCTCTCTGATGAGAACAGCGGGCGAATGGTATATGAACCAGTCACCAATCATGAGAAGGAGTTGGAGAAACGTGTCTCGGACATTCTGAGATAGCTTCATGTTCATGGAGAGGCCCAAATTGGAAATGAGAGAATTGGTGGCCTGTAGGCATGATGAGTATGAGCCATTCAGGGCATATGTGCAAAGATGGATGTCCCTCTAAGTGGTAATCAAGAATAAGCCCACTATCGACCAACTCATGAAGATGTTGATTGACGAAGTGCGGCCAGATATTCGTAATCGCCTGTCTGTAAACCAGTACTTGGGTTTCATTGATATTATCCAGACAGGACTTGATATTCAGTGGTACCTCCGAGAATGGGATCGTCGCATTTTTATCATAGGAAGTGGGATAGCTTCAAACCAAGTCTTGGATATGCTCACCAAATCTGCCCCCGGTGTGAATTTTGTGGGGTCGGTCCCGATGTATATGGAGAGTAAGGTAGACGATTATGACCTATTTGAGTCTGTGCATGTTAAAGATGGAGCAAAGGAGAGGGAGGAGGATCTAAAAGAAGGGAAGGCAAAGGTGAAGTCCATTGACCTGTATGGGTTTGTGTTGAAATCTCGAAGGAAGGGGAATAAAGAGGAAGCCCGTCTGGTAGAGGGTGAGGAGATCTTGTATGGTAAGGGCCCAATCAACCTGGACTCTTACCAGCTAAAGAATGTGAAGAGAAGGAAGGAGGAACCGTAGTACCCATGGTAGGCACTCGTCGAAACAAGGGTGGTAGAAAATGGAGTGTTGAGAGTGATCCATAGTGGTATAGTTTTCAGGAATAATCCCATCCAGGTTGGGAATTCATCAGCTAAGGAAGTTACCAGGGATCATACTGAGTTACCCCTACCCCTGGTAGTTAATGAAGATGAGTTGGAATGCGACCCTTTGGTAAACTAGCTCAAGAGCACTCATTCTAAGAACAGCATATGGCAACTTCTACGCTTCTCCGAGGTGCATCATCGAGGATTGGTGCAAAAGTTGATGGAAATGGAGGCCACACTGACTACTTCAGTGATTGAGATGTACTCAGTAATAGAGGAGGGGATACCCTTGAAGAAAAGCCCTACCATTACATTTGACTGGTTGGACCTGCTACCGAAATAGTAGAAAAACATATGTAAATAAGCTTGTCAGCTAACACTTCGTTGGTTGAGCAAAAATTAGGGCCCTTTTTTTGCAAAATAAGATAGTCCATTGAATTGAAAACCTAAAAGGGCGATTCAAGAAAAACTTTGGACAATGAGTGAGGAATAAATTCATTAGTTAGAAAACCTGAGAGAGCTAGCTAATGATAGGAGTCAGATCACTCGAAATATTTGTACTTCGATGTATTTCATCAATAAAGATATCATTTCTTTCTCAAAATGTTTATGTTTATGATTATGGAAATGTATGAATGCCAATGGTTGAAATGTCACAAGTAAACAATAAACATTCCACAATAGAATTAGTTCCGTAGTTTGTACTTAGGAAAAGAAAAGACAAATAAATCTGATAGAATCATACCACCTTGGTATATACTAAGCAAAAGTTGATTAATTTTCATTCTTTTTAAATAAAATAGCATCATTCTAGACCAAGTCTTCGAGCTGGCTCTACCTACGGCCATAAGGGCTCAGGCCGTCTTCCTCCCTCGACCACTCATGAGTCACCCATGCATATCGCTCAAGGTCTATCAAGGACTTGATCATTGCAAGCCATTCGTGATAGAATCTATCCATCTTTGTAGTCTCGGTCACTCCATAATCTAGATGAGCGAACTAGGTATGCTGAATCCATAAGAGCGGCAGCCTATCTAGCCAAGAATGATGCCACTCAGAAACCTAGGAAGAGCATATGCTACGCGGTATTTTCTGACGCCTCCCGTACTGCCTACATATGCGGCTGGGCAAAGAGAATGTAGAAAGATATAAGCCCATCAGCAGAATCCCATCTTCATGCATCAAGACTATGACATGAGTGATTGCCCACCAGGGGGATAACCAGCGGATCAGACCATCAGAAAGTCAGCCAAAAATCTAGATCCCATCAGAAAGTCAGCCAAAAATCTGGATCCAATCATGCTCAGTCATCCGGGAGTGACCCTTGGTTGTCAGCCCCCGCTTTTTATAAGTAACAGGTGAATAATCAAAAGGATTTCCTCATGGATCACCAATCAGGGAAACCTTATCCAAAAGCCAAACCTGGAATGGACCCTGTTTAGAAAAATAGAAAAGGAGGGAAGTCAATAAATAGTCATTGCGGGTTTACCTCGAGAAGCGGGAAGCGGTCATTGACTAGATCAGGACAGGAAATGGCAGCATCCATACTAATGAGGTTCTCCACTAGTGCCAGTGCAGATGGAGAATTCCCTCGGGAAAGAGAATTGATAATGGATATCAACTAGAACAGGGAAATAGGGCCAACTCCGTAAATAAACTCTGACATCAGGAGCAGAGCCACCATGAAGGGCTAAGCAATGTGAGCTTTAGGGGCACCGATGCACCACTTCAACACCGCATCAACCTGTAACCCCCCTAGAGAGGTGGGTGAGCGAGAAAAGGGGTCACGGAGTCTAAATTCCACAAACCCTGGAGGGAAGCTTTGGCACCGAAGCGGTAGCATGGGACCACTAAAGGAAAAGCCTGGGGACATGGGATCCCGAGGAGGGCCTGATACTCCTCGATCATTGGGCATAGCTTCTAATGAGAGAATCGAAAAACATTAGCGGTTGGATCCCAAAATGAAATGGTAGCCCTAACCAAGGCCGTATTCACGGGGTGAAAAGCAAGATATCGGAGACCCCATAAGCCGAATCTCTCGAGTTTCTTCCAGTCAAAATTCTTCAGTGTGCATAGGAAAGCCTGGAGTTGTTGGTTATGGGACATCATTGGAAGAAGAGTAAAAATGGAAAGCAGAAGCTGGAATTTTTGGCAATATCGTTAACGGTTTTGCAATATCGTTAACGATATTGTGATGTCGTTAACCATATTGCTTCTTTGGCAGTTTGCCTATATCTATTAGCAGACTGAATTTTCCCATGTGGTTAATGATATTACAGCTACAGTGGCTAACTGAAAGTATAGTTTTGACTAAAAGTTAGTTTATAGGTCAATTTCAGATTGAGGGAAATATGTTAAGCAATGAAATAGCAACAAACATCATCATATCAAGCAAAAATGAAATATTGTGATAAAGTTGGAACAAAGCAACTCAGCCAAATTTAACAAAAAAATATTCGGGAAGAAATAAGAAATTAGGAAAAAGGAGTCAGCAGCACCAAAAACTACAATGAGTTTTGTCCCTACAAATCAAGAAAATAACTACAGAAAAAAGAAACAAATCTAAAATAAAAGAGGAATCCCCCTCATCCTCTTCCTCCTCGGTCACAGCAATGCGGCTATCCGCCTCCTCGGTCCCCAAATGCATCCTTGACCGGCTCCCACCTGACACCGCTGGATGCGCAAATCTCTAGGACTAGGCAAGCTGCCTCTCCAAATCCATGATCCTCAGATCTTGAGTCCTCACGTGCTCCTGGGACCTTAGATAGTTTTGGTGCTCCAGAGAATCAAGGCCTACAGTGGAAAGCATGAATCACAACATAAACTCTCACAAAGATGTCAACATTTGATAAATAAGCATACGCATCAACATGCATTCAAAAAAATATATTTTACAAAGATTATATAGGATTACCTCGACCACCCCATTCTGTACGATGATCATGTCACGAGAAGAAAGGTAGTGGCGAACGTAGCTCTTCGCGTCATGATCGCAAGGTTTTGACTCTACTAATTCTGAGGGCTTATATTCTGTAATGAAGCTAAAAACCTTGTTCCCCACCTTTCTACTGATAAGATAAAAGTTCAAAATACAAATAGTTGTTGTCAATGCCGCTTATCAAATAGAAAAATGGTGACCACTGCAAGTATACAATTTCAATGTAGTTTTAAAACATTTCGATCCCATAGGGAAGGAACCAGTTCAAAAGACCAACAAGAGTAATGGAACAAAGAAAATAAAATAGATAATTTTATTGTTGTTGGGTTGGTTGGGATATGATGGTGAATAACTAGATAAATGTGTAAATAGATTAGAGTAGAAGAAATCGGTATAAATTATCCCTATGAACAAGTATAGCAAAGAAAACACGCAAAATCATCAAAGATATTACATACACTAGACTACTTTAACATATTCGGTTCCAGACACTCAGATATTCAATTATTCACCGCAAAGTAACACATGAAATGACTTTTCTAAATCTAGTGCAAATGAATTAAGATGATTATATAAACTTGGATAACAATACTATATATACTTAGTACGGGTCGCTCTCAAATAGCCATATGTAGCAAGTTACAATTCCAAAAATGTTGGCTCACTAAATATTATAATCACAGATCCAGTGATTATAAACAATCTTATTAACCCCGAAATCACTCTTCTCAAAAGCATATAACTTGATTAATATAAAAGACTCAACACGAAATACACAATATAACACATAGACATATCATAAACTTCGAAATAGAAAGTATAAGTAGAAAACAAAGCAAAGATGTAAGGTATGCAAGTGAAAGCTAAAGTTGATCAAACCGTATCCACTCTTTAATGGGAGTCGTCAATTCCCGCAATTCCTACGTCTGTTTTGAATTCGGTCTCGGCTCGTACAGAACCTTCACTAGGATGTTATTCTTTGTGAATATTGAATAAACGAATATTGAAGAACGAAAACTTTTATTGATAAGTGATTTGCAATTACACTTATACAACAATATCTCAAATATGTAGAGAAATCTAGTGATCGAAATAAGGTTCGAATCACTTATACATTTTCTCGCTAACTTTGAATGAAGCGAAATCTACACAATTTTCTCTCTAAAACTATGTATGCATGTATACCACACTACACACCATATACCATATGCCACTCCAAAACACAACACACACGAAATTATGGAGTTTGGAGCCCTATTTATAGAGTATGAAGGGTTGCATCCGTTCATACGAAGGGTCGTATCCATTGGCGAAGAGTTGCACCACTTCATTGTGATTTGTTGAATTGGTTTGATCTCATCTAAAATGGAAAGGCACCTTTTCATGATTGGTTGACTTCCAAAAGGTGTCTTTTCATCTGACAGTTGATGGCGGTTGATTGTTCTTATCCCGCTGTTGAAAGAGGAGAAGAGTTGACCAAAAACAGTCAAGGTCGTGACCACGAATGTATATCACGACCATGAATACTTGGTTGGCAACTTTCTATTGTGAAGGTTAACAAGTCGCAACTGCAATATATGTGTCACGATCATGACATGCCTTTTTCACATGATTCCTCTTTGCGATTTCTACTTATCTTTGACATCTTCGATCCTTTGCCAATTCCTTAAGTTCAACGCATCTTTTTGCACCTTTTTCACTCTTTTTCCATAGAATTCCACTTTTATTCATTTTAATTCCAAGGTTTACCTAGTTTCTGCATTTGCATCAAAAATAACTATATACCATGTGAAATCTATTATATGAAGTATAAAATGAAAAAAAACATATCGTTTTATGTATAGAAATATCATGATAATAAGTGTAATTATACACTTATCACACCTCTACACTTAACTTTTGCCTTGTCCTCAAGGTAAAAACAACAGAAGTGTATAAATTAGTATTCAAGTTCGTACCTCATTTGGCGAAAGACTATTGTAGTGAGTATTACATTCCCACGTTGCATAAAATTCAAGTAAAAGTTCGAAATTTCCCTCAAATGTGTAATATGCAATTTATATAGTCTAGTTTCATACCTTTGCTCTTAATGGAGAGTCAACCTAATTGCTTCTTCATATAAGTGTTATATGCTTACTCGAATATTACCTTCTCTCAAGTATAGTATAAAGAATAAAGGACAAAAAGAGCAAACTTTGGCAAGTTTGATCTCAAGGCATTTTTAGGTAACCTGGGATGCTAAAAACACTCTTAGTGGTTGCATTTTATGCTCTATACCACTCTCCCTTTTTTTAGTGGTTGCATTTTATGCTACATACCACTTTCTCTCATTTTTTTCTTTTAAGCATATGTTTTTTTAAGTACTTTGTACTTTGCACCCATTTTTCGTGCTATGCTACTTTTTCTTTTTTTTTCACTCATTGAATGGTTACAGTTGCTGCTCCATACCATTCCTCACCTTTTGCATAACTCATTGGTTATCCTCTCTTTCTTTTGATTTTTCTCTCAATAACCTCATCCTTTATTGATCAATTTCAAAGTATTATGCTATAGTTTCCCAATACTTTAAACACACTCAATACTTATAGGACGTATTCGAGAATAGCATATAAAACTCATAATAAGAACACTACTAGATATTACTCCACTTAAAATTATTGGTAGCATTAAACTAAAACTATACAACTTATACTAATTCATGTTGCATTGAAATATATATCGAAACTTACTTGGAATGTTGCTTTTTGAATGTTACTCACTACTCATCCTTGCCAAATGCGAGATGTTGTGCGAAAACGCTCACACTCTCAATGTGTGGTCATCCTCAAAAAATTTCGTTCGAAATATGCACTAACATCAAACTTGAAATACCCAACACTCACAACATATTTTAGTATAGTATAGGTATGGATAATGTATAAATAAAACAAAGATGAAGAAAAATTTTCAAATTCTTTGATTTTTCATTTTATTTAATTTTTTTGTATTTTCTAGTTTTACATTCCCCCCCCCACACTAAAGAACACAATATCCTCATTATGAGAGACTTTATTTAATTGAAAATCTAAACTAAACTAATCACACAAATGAAAAGAAAATAAAAGAAAGAAATTGAACCTCGTTTAATCTTCCGAACTTAAATCGGGAGGACTCGGCGAGATATCCAAATTCTTCATTCTGAAGTTTGTATTAACTTGTGGTTCAATGAAATGTTTGATTTCATTAGTTGACGAACATCTTGTTGTATGGAGGCAATGTCTACTAATGCTTGGTCAACATCCTTCACGAACTTTCCTTGCAAAGTATCATGTGTACTTCCAGAGGCTTTTCGTGAACCACTACTTCCGAATTGAACTTCTTCAATATCTTCATCTTGTTAGTTTTCTCGAGAAGCATATCCATCTATCAGTCTAAGCTTCCTTACCCTTACTCCATATGGTAAAAACATAAATTTTCCATTGTCTTCTTTGACCAATTCTTCTCTCTTCATATATACTCTTCCCATGAAGTTAAATTTTTCCCATGGACTATATTGATACAGTAATTGATTCTTTACCCCCAAAATTATCCCGCAAATTGTATTTGCATCTCCAACTCTAGCCTTTTTTAATGTAGTGAGACTAGTGATGGATTCCATCATATATATAGGAAATTTTGGATGAAATTGCAAAACTGCGCACTCCAATATAATCAAGTCTTTCATCGACACCTTAGTTGTTTCGTGTCGAAAGAAAAGACTTTGAGAAATAAACTTGTGAAGGTAGAGAAGGCTATTACTTCGAATGTTTTTGTTAGACTAGTTTTTGACATCGTATTAATCCAATCCTGTTAACTCAGTCTAAACATCCATTAAATCATAATCATCATTTTTCTCAATCTCCTCATATGTTCCTCCAAAACTGAACCATTTGATTAAATCCATCAAAGTGAACTTATACTCTTCTCCTCCATTCCTGAATTTCCTCTTCAAAAAGTTCCCATCTTCCTCAATAGAAACCAAGAATTCGAGGTCCCATTCCTCGATAAAAGGAAAATGCATATTAACAAATGTCTCCAATCCAAATAGTGAAAAATACTCTTCTACTTCCGCATGAATCCCAGCATCAATAGCAAAAGTAGGATCGTACAAAAGCGTTCCGTGAAAATCGAAGTTCTTGATTCTCAAGTATCTTTCAACTTCTTCTTCACTATAGATTGAAAAAGGGCATCCATACTTATTTTGTTGCTTGACCAACTTGTTCTTCCCTTTAGTTGCTGCAGACCTCTTAGGAGCCATTGAATTCAAGAAAGAAAGAATTGTGTTTGATTTGAAAAATAGAGAAAATTTTCTTTTGCAAAGGATTGAGCTTGTGAAAAAGAGTTATTGTGAAAACAAACTAGGAAAAATGGTTATTTATATAGAAAATAGACTATTAATTATTGTTCCAATGGATATATATCAAATATAACCGTTAAAATATAGTTGCCACAGCAATAACTGATATACAAACATTGGTCACGATCGCAAAGGTTAGTCATGATCGTGACTCTCTCTTATACAGAAACAGAGAGTTCAGACCATACTGATCACGATCACAATACCATGTCACGGTCGTGATATGCCAAAATCAAAAAATTTTGTTCTTTTCTTTTATTTAAAACTACACTAATACATAAAAACAAATAAAAATATACTACTCTCTTATACTATATATATTTTTTAGGAAAATATAGGAGATTTAGGGATCAATGGAGTTTTTAAACCCCTTAACTTCATATTCTTCCTTGTCTCTTATTTCACCGTTTCCTTGTCCTACCATATCATTCTATTTCTAATTCGAAAGACTCCAAACATTCTCCCAAACTACGAGTACTTGGCATGCACACGCTAGAAAGAAAACTCAATGAATAAGCAAGAAAAATATGTTAATAACAAAATATAAATACTAAAAAACCAAAAGCAAAAATAGATGTAATTGAAATATAATATAAATATAAATGCCCGTTCTCTGGTAATTTGATCTCTAGAACGCACTTGCCTTCCCCGGCAACGGCGCCAAAAACTTGATCGCAAGGTTTCAACTCTACTAATTCTGAGGGCTTATATTCTGTAATGAAGCCAAAAACCTTGCTCACCACCTTTCTACCGATAAGATAAAAGTTCAAAATACGAACAGGTGTTGTCAATACCGCTTATCAAATAGAAAAATGTTGACCACTGCAAGTATACAGTTTTGATGTCGTTTTAAAAGATATCGATCCCACAGGAAAGGAACCAGTTCTAAAGACCAACAAGGTAACGGAACAAAGAAAATAAAATAGATAATTTTATTGTTGTTGGGTTGGTTGGGATATGATGGTAAATAAATAGATAAATGTATAAAGAGATTAGAGTAGAAGAAATCGGTATAAATTATCCCTACGAACAAGTATAGCAAAGAAAACAAGCAAAATCATCAAAGATATTACGTACACTAGACTACTTTAACATATTAGGTTCTAGAAACTCAGATATTTAATTATTCACCATAGAGTAACACATGAAATGACTTTTCTAAATCTAGTGCAAATGAATTAAGATGATTATATAAACCTGGATAACAATAGTACTATGCTTAGTACGGGTCGCTCTCACAAAGCCATATTTAGCAAGTTACCATTCCAAAAATGTTGGCTCACTAAACAGCTTTATTATCACAGATCCAGTGATTATACACAATCTTGTTAACCCTGAAATCACTCTTAAAGTTAACTTAAAAGCATATAACTTGATTAATATAAAAGACTCAACACGAAATACACAATATGACACATAGACATATCATAAAATTCGAAAGAGAAAGAATAAGTAGAAAAAAAAAGCAAAGTTGTAAGGTATGCAATTGAAAGCTGAAGTTGATCAAACCGTATCCCCTCTACAATGGGAGTTGTCAATTCCCACAATTCTTGTGGCTTCTTTGAATTCGGTCTTTGCTCGTACAGAACCTCCGCTAGGATGCTATTCTTTGTGAATATTGAATAAACGAATATTGAAGAACGAAAACTTATATTGATAAGTGATTTGCAATTACACTTATACAACAATTGCTTGAATATGTAGAGAAATCTAGTGATCAAAATAAGGTTCGAATCACTTATACATTTTCTTGCTAACTTAGAACGAAGCGAAATCTACACGATTTTCTCTCTAAAACTATGTATGCACGTATACCACACCATATACCATATGACACACCACAACACAACACATACAAAATTATGGAGTTTGGAGCCCTATTTATAGAGTACGAAGGGTTGCATCCGTTCAGACGAAGGGTTATGTCCATTGGTGAAGATTTGCACCGCTTCATTGTGATTGGTTGAATTGGTTTGATCTCATCTACAATGAAATTCATGATTGGTTGACTTCCAAAAGGTGTCTTTTCATCTGACAGTTGATGGCGGTTGATCATTCTAATCCGGCGGTTGAAAGAAGAGAAGTTGACCAAAAACCGTCAAGGTTGCGACCGTGAATGTATGTCGCGACCATGAATACTTGGTTGGTAACTTTCTGTTGTGAAGGTTAACAAGTCACGATCATGATATACATGTCACGATCGTGACATGCCTTTTTCATATGATTCCTCTTTGCTATTTCTACCGATCTTTGACATCTTCAATCCTTTACCAATTCCTTAAGTTCCACGCATCTTTTTGCACCTTTTTCACTCTTTTTCCATAGAATTCTAGTTTTGTTCATTTTACTTCCAAGATTTACCTAGTTTCTGCATTTGCATAAAAAACTAGGTACCACGTAAAATCTTTTATATGAAGTATAAAATGAAACAAAACCATATCGTTTTATGTATAGAAATATCATTATAATAAGTGTAATTATACACTTATCACATCAGCCCGGGGAACCTGACATGATAAAGCAAAGGTTAAAGCAAAAATCAATTGAGCTTAAAAGTAAAATGAAGGAGAGAAACTCACATGAGTGGTGTCCACAAGGGTGGAGATCATGGTGTGCAGACTCGGGGGCAACATGTGCACCTGTTGCTCCCCCACCCTTACCATCAAAGAGAAGGCGGTATCCAGATGAGTAGTGAGATGCCCCTCCACGAAGCCGGGGATGTGATACATCCGGTCCTGAGAATCGGCTCGGAGTACACGATCCCGCTTACCCATGCTAGCCTGTTTCAAGAAAATAAGTACTCAACAAACACATTAACAGGTTAAGGAAGCCAAGAGCGAAGGATTTATACCCTAGAAGAACCCACACTGCCACTGCAATGGCCTTCACTGCCTGCTCCACCGTCGTGTCCTTGGCTACTGGCACCACTGCCACCGTGTCCGCCACTGCTGGCATCACCTCCGTTGCCTGGACCACCATCGGGATCGTGATCTCCATCGCCTCTACCTAGGTCAGCCTCCTCGTCATCATCCGAGAGAGCTCTACCCATCATCTCTATCACCTTCTAGCAATGCCACTCCTCGGTGTCATCAGGAGTGGTGCGAGGGCAAGGAGGAAGAAGTCGCTCTATATGCGTTAGATAGGAACCACCAACGGATGGAGCCTCTACACCATTTCCATCCAGGAAGGTGGCTCAATCAGGCACCGAGGTGATCGTCAAGTTCGGCCAAAAAACATCGGTGGGAGGATGAGGAGGGACAGGCCGCTCCGCAATCGTGAAGGTCCACCAAGCCCAGACCCATTCCCTAAAATACCATTCGAGGGAAAGAGGGCTCTCTAGCTCTAGCTGGTGGTCATCGATGTCAGTCCATGCAATCACCATAGCCGCCTGATTCGGCACGGTATTCCAAGAGTCTGAATTAACCTACGATGAAAGAGAAGAGAATGCACATTTACAACAAGTTTATCACAGCAAAGAAATAGTAAGAAGGCTCAAAGATACGACTCAATACCTTCTTGATTGTAAGGTTGCGGAGGCACTCTTGGTATCCGGTCCACCATTTACGGGGACCTCCAATCAGTCGGCACCAAATGGCTAGAAAATGCACATCCTGAACTAGCTCGGTCTTGAAGATTGGGTGAGGGAGAATCCGATATTCAAAGGCCGAAACCTGCGATAAAGATAAAAGTAAGATAAGTCGGTAGAAATTGCAAAAAGATAAAGTTAAAAAGACCGAGTCAATCACCTAGAGCAAGACATGGCTCAGCTTGATGGCCTTATCATGGGACCTCACTGCGTAGTCCAAGCCCTAGTACAGCTGGCGTAAGATGGCCTACGACCAGTTCTGCATCGAGATCGATGCTAAGTCCTCAACCATGAAGATTATCCCATAGTTGATCTTGCTCGAAGCCACCGGGAAGAATAGCACGGTGAGCAGGCAGATGACGTAGGAGAAGACACACTGAGCCCGCTGGGTCGCGGGTACCCCGTCCATCGAACCCCAATGAGTGCACAGCTCCTTATATGAGAGCTTGCCAGCTCGAGGAGCCACGCTGAATAACTCGCGCACCCGGTTGATCACCTAGCTCGAAGTGGAGAATCGATCCATGAAAACGTCAAAGTGAATGGCCCCCATGTTCAACCAATGCGGTATAAGCGAGGTGGGAAAGATGGGGGGATGTGCATTGGCATGATCCACGCGAGCTCGCCAAATCTGATGGCATCAAAAGCATCTTAGAGCTCCGGGTCTCCAGCTGTATGGTTTCACCACCTCCCCATGACCCCTAAATCAGTAAAGTTCGTATAGGTCTACGGTTGTAAAAATAAATAGCAAAGTACGAATATCAATCCCAAAACCAACACAAGGATCCGTATCCTTTTTATCTTAAACATGGTACTCAGGTCGATACTTTCAAGCATACATGCTATCGAAAATTGTAAACTAGATTGAAATCAAGCTTGAAAGTAGCTTTTGGCGAGACAGAAGCTGTTTTTGCCTCTGCAATGCCGTTAACGGCATTAGCTATGCCGTTAACACCATTGTAATATCGTTAATGACATCGCAATGTCATTAACGACATTACAGTTGCAAAGGCAGAAACAGCCTCTGCTTGTGATTTCAACCCCTAAATATCCAAATTTTCGCATCTAAATCCCCCACATAGGGTTCCAAATCATCTTAAACTATGTATAAACAACAAATAAAGCCTAATTATGCATCAATTTCACATAAAACATGCATTTTTCATAGGATTTCAAACCTAGGTTTCAAAGTAAAATCGGGAAAAAGACTAGAAATTGAAGGAGTTTCGGGTTTCCTAGACTACCGAGGCATGTTCCCCGAGCCCGCGCAAAGTAGTGATGGGGGAGTTGAAGGAAAACCCGATGAATTTGTCCCCCCTCTCGAAATAAAACACCTCTGCCACTGGAGAATCGGAGAAGAAAATTGGTTTTTTGGGAGAAAAGGAGGCTGTTTTTGGGTAAAGAGAAAAAAATGGGAGCAGTTAGGTTTTATTTCAAAATCCTGAGGGGCGCGATGTCGTTAACGGCATTTCAATGTCGTTAACGGCATTCCAATGTCGTTAACAACATCACCTATGTCATTAATGACATCACCCAATGTCGTTAACGACATTAGCTTTTGGCCTAGCCTGTTTCTTTTATTTTCAGCCTAAACTCATGTCTAACCCCTTAAAATTCATTTATAATTTATTTGAACCCTATAAAAGTCACTGAAAGCATTTGACTGACTTTCGAAACCTCATAGAATGATTTCAAAACTCGATCGCATAATCCGAGGTGATTAATACGCATTCATATTTTAATTCTTGATTGAAGGGGAAACAATTTTTTCTTTCAGCAATCTCAATCAAGGAATTAAAACAAGCATTCATGACTTGCATTTTCACAATTTCCCAACTTTTTACAGTTAAACAAACTTTCTACTGTTTGAAATTCGCAGACTTATTACAGTCAATGAACTCTCCACAGTTCAAAATTTCTTGACTTTTTACAGTCAACGAACTTTTTGCAGTTCACGCTTTCCTGACTTTTTACAGTCAATAGCCTTTCTACAGTTAGAAATTTCTTAACTTTTTACAGTCAATGAACTTTCTACAGTTCACGCTATCCTTACTTTTTACAGTCAACGAACCTTTTACAGTTCAAAATTTCCTAACTTTTTACAATCAACGAAGTTTCTACAGTTAAAAATTTCTTGACTTTTTACAGTCAACAAACTCTCTACAATTTAAAATTTCCTAACTTTTTACAATCAACGAACTTTCTATAGTTCGCGCTTTCTTGACTTTTTACAGTCAAACGAACTTTCTACAGTTCGAAATTTCTTGACTTTTTACAATCAATGAACTTTCTATAGTTCACGCTTTCCTGACTTTTTACAATCAACGAACCTTCTACTATTTAAAATTTCCTGACTTTTTACAGTCAACAAACTTTCTACGGTTCAAAATTTATTGACTTTAGACAATCAATGAACTTTCTACAGTTCGAAATTTCTTGACTTTTTACAGTTAACTAACTTTCTACAGTTCAAAATTTTTTTACTTTTTACAGTCAAACGAACTTTCTAAAATTCAAAATTTCTTAACTTTTTACAGTCAACGAACTTCCTATAGTTTGAAATTTCTTGACTTTATACAGTCAATGAACTTTCTACAATTCAAAATTTCATGACTTTTTACAGTCAGCGAACTCTCTATAGTTTGAATTTTCCTAACATTTTACAGTCAATGAACTTTCTACAGTTCTTAATCTTCTAACTTTTTACAGTTAATGAACTTTTTACAATTCACATCTTTTCGAACCTTGTCCCGACTTTCTTCCCGCGATCCGCGTTTCGTCAACAGGCCTTCCACAACCTACGTAGGGGATCCTCAACTAAAAGGATAGAGGAACACAGCCAACGGCTCCAGCGGTGTCAACAAGCCAAAGGTCAACCTTCAAGGGGCAATCATTGCAAAATGGGCAATCTACAAGGGGCACGAAGAGAGCGATCCTCGAAAGTGCCGCGTTGAGATGAAAGCTTCCAACCATCATCCCAATGAGTGCCGATCACGACCGGGAAGGTATTGTCCCTAAACCCCACTGCTCTTTCGATCATGGGATCATACTGATCTAATATCAGTAGTAATCCCACGAGGGGTAGCCTGTGAGCATGGGATTTTACTCCCGACATCACTAATGCCGTTAATGACATCATGTTCCAGGTAGAATATTCGTAAATTTTCCAAATTTCAATTTATGTTGAAGAGGGTCAGTGAGTTTTAAGTAACATAACATGTATGTTTGAAGATTTTACAAACTCGAAATCGTTCCAAAAGGTGTTTGGACGGTTGAAGTCGATTTCCCTTCACCGGGATATCATTTTATCGACTTTAAAGGTTTCCCTTTTAGAACGAATTTACTAACACCTTTATTTATGTATTTGGACTTAGATTTATTTTTCCACCTATACTACTGAAGTATGTTAGGAAACCTTGACGAAGGGAATCGAAGTTCCCAGATTACCAACCCGATAAATATCCATGTGGCATTTTCACTAATAAATTGATTAAATAACATATGCGTATAAAATGAACCCTTTGCAACATAAAAAAATTTCAAACTTCTCGATGTTTCAAATTAGACCGCTCGGGCCTCGCAAAAATCAAAATGAACATACTTGCAACTACTTGTGATGTGTTGTATTCGTGCTAACCTTTGTAGATGTAGATAGTCTAGGATAGATGCATGCTAAGGATTTAATTTCCTTCGGGTATCGCTTTTAATGTTAAAATCAAATGTAACATATGTTATATTTTGATGTATTTTAGGCGATTGTATCCCTTAGATTTCAATGTATTTGGGTGATTTGTAAACCCCCCGACCCAATGATGTAAATAATCCCCCGTAGAGTAGGTCCATTTAAATTTCCTACATGTTTACTTTCCGTAATTTACTTACCGTATTATGCATGTGTGATAAACTATAACATAAACCATAAATATCTAGTTTAGTTCGAATATTATAAACGTGGTTTCTATCAAACATAATTTAACTCAAATGGTGACGATGTAGGTAACTCATCCAAACTCAAATCTCTGTTTTATGGTACGGATTAGGCAAATGAATTTAAGCTGTACCAAATTTTCCCGGAAGAGCTAATACGGGTGGTGACTCTGTAACATAGACTAGATATTTAAGTCTCGAGTCTTTTAAGCTTGGATTCCTTCGAGCAATGCTTTCCAACACGCTTTTGGATTAAACTAAAACTTTTTTGAAAAACCCAACGCCCCATCCTTTCGAGGTCGGCTCCTGGCGGTGACCGCGCGGGTCGAACATCGTCTGCTCACACATGCTGAACTGGATTCTTAGATAGGTATATTGCACTCTTGTTATCACACATAACTTCGAGACACTTTGAGTTTATATCATAATCTTCCAGTTGCTGCTTGATCCATAGTAGTTGTACTACGTAACTTCTTGTTGTCATGTGCTCAGCTTCTGCTATACTCAATGCAACAGAAGTTTACTTTTTGCTGTACCATGAGACTAAGAATTCTCCAAGGAAATAACATCCTCCTGTGATTCTTTTCCTATCGATCTTATCTCTTCCATAATCAACATCTATGAATCCTCATGGAGTAAAATCCGAGCTATTAGGATATCACAGACCTGCTTCAATAGAACCTTGCAAGTACCTGAGAATTCTCTTAACAGTTACTAAGTGAGATTCTCTAGGATCAGCTTGATAACGAGCACAATAGCACACAGCATACTGTATGTCTGGCCTACTAGCTGTAAGATAAAAAAGAGATCCAATGATTCCTCTGTAGAACTTATTATCTTCAAGTTTTCCAGCTTCATCTTTACTTAAGATAGTATTAGTGGCCATGGGAGTGAACATTGGCTTCGAATGTTCCATGTCAAACTTCTTCAGGACTTGTTTAGCATACTTTGCTTAATTGATAAAGATTCCATCTTTAGTCTACTTAATTTGAAGACCAAGGAAAAATTTGAGCTCTTTCATCACAGACATTTCAAACTCACTTTTCATCTACTTGTTGAATTCCTTGTACAGCTTCTCATCAGTTACTCCAAATATGATATCATCAACATATATTTGGACAAGCAACCCATCTTCTTTTCTTCACCTGATAAACAAAGTTGTATCTGCTTTTCCTCTTTCATAGCCTTTGCTGATTAAGAAATTAGTTAGCCTCTCATACCAAGCTCTTGGAGCCTGCTTCAATCTGTAGAGAGCTTTCTTCAATTTGAAGACATGCTCAGGATTCTTCGTATTTTCAAAGCTAGGAGGCTAGTGTACATAGATTTATTCTTTAATGTATCCATTCAGGAATGCGCTTTTAACATCCATTTAAAACAATTTGAAGTTCATATGAGATGTGAAAGCACACAGGATTCGAATAGCTTCAAGCCAGGCTACTGGAGCATAAGTCTCATCATAATCAATGACATCTTGTTCGTTGTAGCCTTGAGCGACAAGCCTGGCTTTGTTCCTAACAACAGAGCCATATTCATCAAGCTTGTTCTTAAAACCCATTGGGTTCCGATAATTGATTTCCCTTTAGGATTAGGAACTATATCCCAATCATCATTGCGCTTAAACTGAACCAGCTCCTCTTGCATTGCGATCATCCAATAATCATCTCCTTCTGCATCTTCAAACTTCTTGGGTTCAATCAATGAGATGAAAGTTAGATGATTCATCATCCTGCTGAGCTGACCTCGCGTCATCACCGGATTATGAACATCATCAACAATGCTATCTAGCGGATGGTGAAGATGCTTCCTAATCTCTCTTTGTAGACTCGGATTAACAACTAGAGGATCAACAATGGGTTGTTGAGGTGGAGATTGATCTTTGCCATCGTTGAAGTTGATAGAGAGATCATCATCTTCTTTGACTTCCTCAGCTTCAGGTTCTTATGTTGGGTTGGGCAGCACAGAGAGTGGCAAACTGAGTGGATTTGCATGCTGGGTTACTCCTTCATCTTCATCAGATGGATGACTATCTGCATTATTTGTTTCATCGAAATCTACATGCATAGACTCCTCTAATATGCCAATACACTTGACATATATTCTATATGCCCTACTATTAGTTGAGTATCCCAAAAAGATACCTTCATTAGACTTAAGATCAAACTTACCTAACTGCTCTTTGATGTTAAGAACAAAACACTTACAGCCAAATGATCTGAGATGACCAATCTTAGGCTTGCGCCCTCGCCAAAGCTCATAGGGTGTTTTCTCTAGAATTGGGAGAATTAAAACCTAATTCAAGATATAAAAAGCTGTGTTAATAGCTTCTCCCCAAAAATACTTCGGTAGATTGTTATCACTTAGCATGGATCGAGCCATTTCAACTATGGTTCTATTCTTCCTTTCTACAACCCCATTTTGTTGAGGCTTATAGGGAGAAGAGAAGTTGTGGTCAATGTCATGCGCTGAAAAAAATTCTTTGAAATGAAAGTTCTCAATTTCACATCCATGATCACTCCAGATTCTATTGATTTTAGTTCCTATTTCATTCATTATCCGATTACTGAGCTTGGTAAAAGATTCATATGTTCCTTCTCTGCTACTCAACAAGACTACCCAAGTGATTCTCATGAAGTCATCCACAACCACCAACGAGAATCTCTTACCACCCATGCTCATAGGCTAAACTCAGCCGAAAAGATCTAGGTGAAGGAGCTCCATTGGTCACTTAGTTACTATGTGATTAATTGACCTAAATGATTTCTTTACCTGCTTACCTAGTTGGTAAGCTGAGCACATTTTATCCTTCTCAAAGCTGATGCTGGGTAAACCCATAACTAATTGCGCTTTGACCAGATTGGACAGAATGTTCACATTTATATAACCCAACCTTCCATGCCAAAGCCACGAATTATCCTCCTTAGATACAAGACACACATTAGTGAGCCAGGGGATAAATCAATCATATAAACATTATTGATTCTAGAAGCAAAGAGAATAGTAAAATCTGTCTTACAGTAAAAAACTGAGCAACCTGCTGCGTCGAATGTAACCCTCCTGCCTTTGTCACAAAGCTGAGCTACACTAAGAAAGTTGAACTTGAGTCCTTTGACCAGAGAAACCTCTTCGATTGAAGGAGAGACACCACATTGTCATAGCCCATAATCTTTCCTTTTTGGTTATCTCTGAAATTGACGCTTCCATTTCTTTTGCGCTCCAATGAGATGAACTGACTTTCATCTCCCGTTATATGCCTTGAGCATCTGCTATCCAAATACCACATTTCAGTGTCATCAGCGGATCTAAGGCTCACTTGCAAAACAATTACGTTTTCTTAAGTGCCCATACTTTTGAGCTGGGTCCTCCTTTGTTAGTAGTGCTTAAATTACTCCAGTCATACTCGTCATAATAACCATTTTTATGCTTATAAAGAACTATAGCATGCATGTCCAGTTTTCCAAAAAAAACCACACACCATTTTTTTCGCTGGCTCGCTTTCTTCTTTTTAGAGGAATTATTCCTTTTAGAATTGCCAGTTTGGTTACTCGGAGGTTGACTGTTTTCTGGAGGAGCATCTCATTTCTTATTTAAAGTTGTTATCTCAGTAGTCAACTCATCTAATTGCTTAGTGAGCTTACTGGTTAAACAATCTTGATACTCAGCTTTATCTTGAAGAAAGTGGATATCAAGAGATAAGATGTTGATTAATCAAGACAATAGTTGAACATACAATTGTTGCAAGGAGGAATTTCAAAACTTAAAATTAACTTATAGATCTCCTAACCATGCCATATAATCTAAGTTAAAATGTTCCATAGATGCTTTTAGGTTTATAAAGCTTATAAAAGAAACCTAGCATTAAAGGTTTCAGCATTACCAGTTTATGCGTGCTTTCTCTCTTTTGGTAGCGGTGTTCCCTTTGAGTAATTTGGTAGCACTTCACTAGTACGAGCTTTCAAACTAGGAGAGCCTCTATGATTGATCCACATGGATCTTCACCGACCAAAACCTTATTGAGGAAGAACCCTTTATTAGACAGCAGCTGCTAGACCACTCGAAAACCAAGCCGAAAATAATCCAGAAGGCTCACTTAAGAAAGAGCCTTCAAAAAGAATTGTTCAATTGTTTGGAGAAACTTATGAAGGATCTCGCATAATAAAATAAAAAGAGGGAGACAAATCTAGAAAGAAAATCTGCTTAAAGCTATTTTCAGATGATGTAAATAAAGAGAGGAGTGGAGGCCTATATATAGGGAAATGGGGGAGTGTTAGACTCCCCATAAATAACTATATGGGATGGGAATATTCCCATCCCACATATTGGGTTGGCCGTGCAGGTCCCAATGACCCGTGGGCCAACCAACAGATTGCAACACAAGGCAAACCCTAATGGGCTTGCTTATACCGAAAGCCGGGCTTGTGGGCTTTTTTGCAAGTCCAGCTTTCGCAGCTCGCGTTCCGCGCAAGCGCTGCCTTAAGCAATGCTTGCAAGCTAGCAGCCCGTTAGTGTGAGTGGGCTATCCCCACGTGCTATTAGCGCGCGAGCCCTCTGGCTCATGAGATAGCCGCACAAGCCTCTGAACATCTCGTGGTCATTTGGGACCTACTCGTAATGGGATAAATCCTGTGTTGGCTTCGTATAACTTTTTCCCTATTTCCTCTTTATTCTTTTTATTAATTTGGTCCAACCAATTAATAATTCTTCTAACGAATTCGATAACTTGTATTTTTTATATAGACGTAGTCTATAAGTTATTTACTTAGTCCAATAAAGACCCAAAGTGTGTGACCTCATAGGATCCCAGAGTATAGAGCCGGTAGAGGTTAACCTAAACTTGGCTTCCCATACAGGAACCTTTAGGCTCATATTCTAGATCAATATAGAACCCGGTAGCTCTAGACGATCAAATGGACTTTCTACCAAAGGCGTATGATCCCCCAATACTTGGAACATCATGTGCGTATGACTTGATCCGATTCTGCTGTAGTAACCAATACAATACACTCCTTCTATCAGGTTAAGTACCATCCAATTTATTGAGCTCGGATTACGTGTTAGTTCATGTAATAGCTGTAGCTATCCTAGAATTAGACTTGTTCATGAAAAACACCACTCAGTCATTATGTACCAAGATTGACTAGAAACTCATTCTATCAATCTTATACTCTGATCAAAGGTTCATGAGTGTGTCACTTCAACAAGGGGCCCTAAGGTACATCTCCCATTATATCACGATATCAGAAGTGATGGATCCCATCTTGACTACTCGACTTACCAACATGTGATTATCACTATACCCGTAATCAACCATGTCATCCTGATCGCCAGGGTATGAATAAGTATGACCCAAAGTATTGCAACTCCTACACAAGGTAACCAGTATCTCACGTCAGAGGATACTTGTACTGCTACTGAAATAAGACCTAACACCAATACATGGATATAGTTATTTTCGAGTGTCTGTCTTATAGCGGTCTTCAATGTATTACCCGAATACATCCATGTGTTAACTCAAGTAACCACCTTCAGCTCGTGAGATCGGCAACTTAGATCTAATCCAAGGAGTAAGCCTACACATGCTAGTCTACCATTTTATTGATTTCCAATCTCAATGAGACTATGACTACGGATATTTAAACTATTCATAGTAACACATATGTGTAGTTCTCACACCATCCCACTATGTCCATGCACTTTTACGCTATGAAGTAGTCACGGACTTTGTGTGATCAATGCGCATATACATATTTAATATTATACATATATGATACTAACAAGATATATAAATAAACAAAATACGCTGATAAGTAACAAAGATGCCTTAATTATTATTAATAATAATTCAAAAACTATTTGTACATTATAGCTAATAAAGATATATCACCCTAATTGCCTCTAGGGCATACATCATTCTAACATATATATAGGGAAAAGGGGGAGTGTTTGACTCCCCCTCAAACATATAGTGGGATGGGAATATCCCATCCCACTTAGCGGGTTAGTCGCGCAGGTCACTAGGACCCGCGGGTCTTTCTCACAAGGTAAGCCCTTATGGCTTGCCTAGTGCCGCAAGCCCATGCTTGTGGGCTGCCAGCGCAACACCCTAGGGGTCTTGCGAGCTGCCAGTGCAGCACCCTAGTAGGCTTGCAGCCCGCTAATACGCTCAAGCTTACCCCTCGGACTAGAGGCTCACGAGTTGCCACCAGGCCCCACTTCGAACAACTCACGTTCGTTTAGGTCCCACTCGCTACGGGAAAATTCCCTTAGTCCGTTCTATGCAATTCTTCCCAATTTTCTCTTTATTCCCTTTAATAATTAATTCGATCCAACCAATTAATAATTCTTCTAATGAATTTGACAACCAGATATTCTCGATATAGACCCAGTCTATAGGTTCTTTACTTAGTCTGATAAAGAGCCAAAGAGTATGACCTCATAGGATCCCAAAATATTGAGCCGCTAGAGGCTAACCTAAACTTGGCTTCCCATTTGGCAACCTTTATGATTAGTGTTCCAAACCGATATGGAACTCGATATCTGTAGACGACCAAATGGGCTTCCTAGCAAAGGCTTATAATCCTCTGATACTTGGAACGTCACGTGCTTGTGACTTAATCTGGTTATGCAATGGTAACCAATACAATACACTCCTTCCATCAGGTTAAGTACCATCTAGTTTATTAAGCTCAAATTAAGTGTCAGCTCATGTAATAGCTATAGCTATCCTGGAATTAGACTTGTTCACGAAGAACACCACTCAACCATTATGTATTAAGATTGACTAGAAACCCGTTCTATCAATCTTATACTCTGATCAGAGGTTTATGAGTGTGTCACTTCAACAAGGGGCCCTAAGGTACATCTCCCACTATATCACTAAATCAGGAGTGATGGATTCCATCTTGACTACTCGGCTTACCAACATGTGATCATCACTATACCCGTAATTACCCATGTCATCCTGATCACCAGGGTATGAATAAGTATGACCCAAAGTATAGCAACTCCTACACAAGGTAACCAATATCTCAAGTTTGAGGATACTTGTACTACTACAGCAATAAGACATGACACCAACACATGGATATAGTTATTTCCGAGTATCCGTCTTATAGTGGTCTCTAATATATTACCCAAATACATTCATGTGTTAACTCAAGGTACCACCTTCAGCTCGTGCGATCGCCTGCTTAGATTTAATCCTAGTAGTAAGCCTACACATGCTAGTCTGTTCGTTCCATTGATGTCTAGTCTCAATGAAACTATGACTCGGGATATTTAGACTATTCATCGTAACACGTTTGTGTAGTTCTCACATCACATAGCTCTCAATATATCCTCGCACTTTTACACTATGAAGTAGTCACGGGCTTTGTCTCATCAATGCACATATACATATTTAATACAATACATATATTATACTAGCGAGATACATAAATTAATTAAAAGCACTGATAACCAATAAAGATGCCTTAAATATTATTAATAATAATTCAAAACCATTTGTAAATTATAGCTAATAAAGATATATTGCCCTAATTATCTCTAGGGCATACATCATGTCTAACACAAACACCAAATCAAAATCCAGGTCTTTAACCCACTCAACTTTGGTAAAGATAGTTCTGGATGGAAAAACAATCGTATGCCATGAACCATCGATATGCGCAAACATCTTCTTCTTCGATTCACCTTGAAGTTTCAAAGTTCTTTTGGTAAGCGCCATTGCAAATGAAAGAAATTTGAGAAAAGAGAGGAGATCAGGGCTCTGTTGTGAAAAATCGATTAGGATTCAAAGAGCAAGTAACCTCTCTCTCTTTCAGTCTTCAGCTTTCATAGACCTCTTCAACTTGCATGGATACGTGGCGCTTCCACAACAAAGGATTAAATCCAACACTAAAATTAACACTTGATTCACTGACTTACTAAAATAGTAAGTTTAGCATTAGAAGGTTCCAATTCAAAAACACGTCTTTTGAAAAACATGAATTTTGATTTTTAACCATGAAACTGATTCTCACAGTGTTACTTTAAAAAGTAAATGGTGTTAGACACGTGTTACCTCATTCGTCCGAGTTAAGATATGCTTTCCAACACTTTGCCAAATTTCTTGATTTTTCCTTCACATGGGGTTCACTATCCCAATAAGCTACCTTAGAATAATGAACTGCTTCTTGGGCAATGGTTTGGTGAATATGTGAACTAGTTACTCCTTTGAAGGAACATACTACAATTTGACATCTCCCCTTAGCACATGATCCCTTATGAAGTGATGTCTTATGTAGACATGCTTCATCCTGCCATGTTGAACTAGATTTTTGTATAGGTCAATTGAACTCTTGTTGTCACACATAACTTTGAGCCATTTCGACTTTATACCATAATCTTCCAGTTGCTGCTTAATCCATAGCAGTTGTGCTACACAACTTCATGCTTCCATATACTTAGCTTCAACAGTATTTAGCACAACAGAAGTTTGATTCTTACCATACCATGAGATAAGGCATTCTCCAAGGAAATGGAATCATCCTATGGTGCTTTTCCTATCGAGCCTGTCTCTTCTATAGGCATCATCTGTGAATCCTCTTAGAGTGAAATTAGTACTATTAGGATACCACATACCTGCATCTAGAGATCCTTGCAAATACCTAAGAATTCTCTTTATAGTTGCCAAATGAGATTCTCTAGGGTCAACTTGATAACAAGCACAGTAGCACATAGCATACTGAATGTTAGGCTTACTAGCTGTAAGATAAAGAAGAGAACCAATGATTCCTCTATAGAACTTATTATCTATTGGTTTGCTAGCTTCATCTTTACTTAAGATAGTATATGTGGCCATGGGAGTAGACATTGGCTTCGAATGCTCCATGTCAAACTCTTTAAGACTTCTTTAGCATACTTTGATCGGTTGATGAAGATTTCATCTTCACTCTGCTTCATTTGAAGTCTCAGGATAAAGTTGAATTCTCCCATCATTGAAATTTTGAATTCGCTCTTCATTTGCTTGCTGAATTCTTTGTACAGCTTCTCATTAGTTGCTTCAAAAATGATATCATCCACATAGATTTGGACTAGCAACACATCATCTTTTCTTCGCCTGATGAATAGAGTCATATCTGCTTTCCCTCTTTCATAGCCTTTGCTGATAAGAAATTGGTCAACCTCTCATACTAAGTTCTTGGACCTTATTTCAATCAGTAAAGAGCTTTCTTTAGTTTGAAGACATGCTCAAGATTCTTTGGATGTTCAAAGACTAGAGGCTAGCGAATATAGACTTCCTCTTGAATGAAACCATTCAGGAATGCTCTCTTGACATCCATTTGAAATAGCTTAAAGTTCATATGATATGCAAAAGCACGTAGAATTTGAATAGCTTCAAGCTGGGCTACATGAGTATAGGTTTCATCAGAATCGATACCTTCTTGCTGATTGCAGCCTTGAGCAATAAGCTTGGCCTTGTTCTAGAAAAAAACACCATCTTCATCAAGCTTATTCTTAAATACCCATTTGGTACAGATGATTGATTTTCCTTTAGGCTTTAAAATTAGATCCTAAACATCATTGCGCTTAAACTAATCCAGCTCCTCTTGCATCACGATCATCCAATAATCATCTCATTCTACATCTTTAAACTTCTTGGGTTCAATCAATAAGATGAAAGTTGGATGGCTCATCATTCTGCTGAGCTGACCTCGTGTCATAACTGAATTATGAACTTAATTAAAATTGTTGTCAAGTGGATGGTTACGATGAGTTTTAATCTCCTTTGGCAGATTCAGATCAACAATTGGAGGATCTGTGGTTGATCTTCACCATCATTGAAATTGATTGAGAGATCATCCATCATCTTCTTTGACTTCCTCAGCTTCAAGTTCTTGTGCTAGGTTGGGTAGCACAAAGAGTGGCATGCTGAGTGGATTTGCTTGCTGGGATACTCCATCATCATCAAATGGACATCTCTCTGTATTGTTAGTTTCATCAAAATCTACATCTATAGACTCTTCTAATAGGTTGGTTCTTTTAACATATATTCTACATATCTTACTGTTAGATGAGTATCCTAGAAAGATACCTTCATCAGCTTTTGGATAAAACTTACCTAGTTGCTCCTTGGCGTTAAGAATAAAGCACCTACAGCCAAATGATCTGAGATGAACAATCTTAGGCTTGCGTCCTCGCCAAAGCTCATAGGGTGTCTTCTCAAGAATTTGGCAAATGAAACCCCAATTAAAGATATAACATGCGGTGTTAACAACTTCTCCCTAAAAATACTATGGTAGATTATTATCACTCAAAATGGATCGAGCCATCTCAACTACGATTTTGTTCTTCCTTTCTACAACCTCATTTTTTACGAGTATAAGGAGTAGAAAAGTTGTGGTTAATACCATATGCTGAACATAATTCTTTGAAATGGAAATTCTTGAATTCACGTCCATGATCACTTCAGATTCTACTGATTTTAGTTCCTATTTCATTCATTATCCGATTACTGAGTTTAATAAAAGATTCCTATGTTTTGTCTTTACTACTCGATAAGACTACCCAAATGAATCTCGTGAAGTCATCCATAATCACCAACGAAAATTCCTTACCACCCATGCTCATAGGCTGAACTTGGTCGAAAAGATCTAGGTGGAGGAGCTTCTTCGCAAGGTTTCGATTCTAATAACTCCTAGGATTTTTTATTTAATAATGAAGTATAAAACCTTGTCTCCCACTTTCCTATCGATAAGATATAAGTTCAAAATACGAACAGGTGTTGTCAGTACCGCTTATCTAAATAGAAAAATGGTGACCACTGCAAGTATACAGTTACGATGTAGATTTAAAAGATATCGATCCCACAGGGAAGGACTAGCTCTAAAGATCAACAAAAAAAACAGAATAAAGAAAATAAAATATTTTTGGATTTTAGTTGGGAGGATTAGAATGAAGAATGGATAGATATATGTATGGAATACTAGAGATTCTAAATATATAGATTTTTCCTACGAAATAAGTATAGCAAAGAAAACATGCAAGTTCAACAAAGTTATTACATTCACTAGACTAATTTAACATACTCGGTTCTAGACACTCAGATGTTCAATGATTCACCAAAGAGCAACACATGAAATGAATTTTCTAAATCTAGAGCAAACGAATTAAGATGATTATATAAACCTGGAAAACAATATTACTATGCTTAGTACGGGTCACTCTCACATAGCCACAATTAGCAAGTTACCATTCCAAAATTGTTGGCTCACTAAACAGCGTTACAATCACAGATCCAGTGATTATACACAATCTCGTTAACTCCGAAACTACTCTTAAAGTTAACTCAAAGGCATATAACTTGATTAATATAAAAGACTCAACATGAAATACGCATTATGACACATAGACATATCATAAACTTCGAAATAAAAAGTATAAGTAAAGAGCAAAGCAAAGTTGTAAGGTATGCAAGTGAAAGCTAAAATTGATCAAACCGTATCCACTCTTTAATGGGAGTCGTCAATTCCCGCAATTCCTACGTCTGCTTTAAATTCGGTCTATGCCCATACAGAACCTCCGCTAGGATGCTATTCTTTATGAATATCGAACAAACGAATGTTGAAGAATGAAAACTTTTATTGATAAGTGATTTGCAAGTACACTTATACAACAATCGCTCAAATATGTAGAGAAATCTAGTGATCAAAACAAGGATTCGAATCACTTAAACATTTTCTCGCTAACACTTATGAACGTAGCAAAAACTAAATAATTTCACTCTCTATATATGCACACACTATATCTCTCACTTTTTCTAATTCCAATTGCCACGAAATTTGTGAGGTTTGGAGCCCTATTTATAGAGTTCGAAGGGTTGCGTCTATCCAAATGAAGAGTTGTGTCCATTGGTGAAAGATTGCATCACTTCATTGTGATTGGTTGAGAAGCTTTAATCTTATCCACAAAGGATAGGCATCTATTCATGATTAGTTGACTTCTGTTAAGTGTCTTTTCATTGTTAGTTGATGGCGGTTGATCATTCTTATCTAGCAGTTGGTAGTTAAGAAGATTTGACCAAAAAACCATCCAAGTCACGACCGCGATACAAGTCGTGACCTTGAATCTTTGTTTGACAATTTTTTACTTCTAAAGTGTATCAAGTCTCGATCGTGAATTGTTGTCATGACCGTTAATTGTGTTTTTCTTCAGAATTCTTCTTGTAACTTCACCGATCTTTGACAACTTCGATCCTAAGCCAAATCTTTAAGTTCCACACATCTTTTCGCACCTTTTTCACTCTCTTTACATAAAATTCCACTTTAGATAATTTTA
>CATIWQ010237359.1:0-20211 GCA_949673415.1 Euphorbia schlechtendalii
TTTGGAGGGGAACTTTTGGTAAATAGCGGGAGTTGAAAAGTTTTGGAGCCATGATATAATTTGCAGGAGTTAATTATAATATTTGGTATATGTTTGTAATTAACACCGTTGCAATTGACTCTTGTTTGACAACTGTTGTGCATGAAAAAGTAATGGCCATTGCCATAGCAATTTTTTTATCATTACAATAGCGGAAACCATTGCAAATAAGCGTTGTATTAGCCTAGACCGTTGTAAGTCAGTGTTGCATTAGCCTAGACCGTTGCAAGTGAGCATTGCATTAGCCTAGACCGTTGCAATGAGGCATTGTATTAGCCCCAACCATTGCATTAGGGTGTTACAGTAGCCAAAACCGTTGCATTTTAATGTTGCATTTGAGCAGTTATGTAGTAGGTATTCTCTTATTTATTATCTGTTTATACTCTATAGGTAGAGCACCTGTACCCCTTCAGGGCGGAGTCCTCAACTAGGTTGGTTTCCCTGTTTGCCTACAAAACTCCCGCCCCTCTTTTATTAAAATGAAAGAAAAAAAATACAAAAAAAAATTTGGTGGTTAAGTGAACCGAAACAGGCTTCGGCCACTTAGATTATGAAAACAAGCTTCATAGCAAAAGGAGGGTACATTTTCCCACCATTTGAAATCAACATTTTCTCTACCGTGGCTAGCTAATAAATCAGCAATTTGGTTCCCTTCACGATAAATGCGCGTCACCTTTAGCTCCAAGTTTTCCATATTGCGAAGGCAATTACTCCAATCTCGAAAAATATTCCACGGCACTCTTCTATTTCTTGTGAGAATGGTATGGACCACGTAAGTGGAGTCACTCTCAAGCCATAAACGAAACCACCCTCTATCAATAGCCGCATTAATGGCAACAATATGCCACATTGAGTTCGGTAAGGAAAGCATGTCGAGTTGTCATTCCGCGGGTGAAACCACCTAGGAAACGGCTCCCTGCGTCGCGAAACACATTACCACAAATAGCTTGATTATCGACGATGGAAGGATCGGTATTGACCTTGATCCATCCTTTCATCGGAGGAGACCAGAAGATAGGAGTCATCTACGGTGCCCTTGCCAGACCGGGGGGAGGGGTAATATTGAGGTTCATCAGAATGCTGAGTTCCAAAGTCGAATTTCTCACATGGCCTTTACCGAGATTGCTAGATTTGCAAATGGAAGCCCCTAGACTCCACAGGCAATGATGAATGTTCGATTTTTTATCCTCGAAGATGTAATCATTCTTGGTCTTCCAGATGATCTAACAAAGATTCACCCAAGCACTTTGCCAAAGGATGGAAATTTGTGAAGAGAATCTTTGCAAAGCCCCCAAAGCAAAGCACTCCCACAACGTGTCACGAGCATTAATGTCACTGTAAAATAAACAATCAATTCCCAACCACAATTGTTTCATAAAATTGCAATTTATGAAGATATGTTTCAAAGATTCAGAATTAGAATTGCATAAAACACATTTAGAGACAATAACCATCCCTTTTTTGGAGAGCACATCATGGGTAGGAAGGTATCCACAATGCACTCTCCAGTAGAGGAAAGAATGTGATGGAGAAATATGCCTACTCCAAATGAATCTGTAAGTGTGCGTTCTAGTCGTCTCCCCGGATAACCATCTGTAAAATAGATTAACAGAAAGAATGCCCATGGTCGCTGGATGCCATAAACATAAATCTAATCCTTCGAGAGCTGAATGTTGCGAATTTGATCTTGAATAGCAGTTGGCAGCTCCAAAAGTTTCCATGTGTCGTCGTGCCAATAGCGAGATATGGAATCGGTTAGAGTACGTTTCGCTTGAAGCCTGAGATGCAACTAATTCAAAATTGGTGGTGAGATCAAATTCTCGTTCCATAAATTTAAAGATGAATTGGCACATGGAAACCAAGTGACATTATCTCGAATCTTAGAGAATACAAAGGACACCGAGCTCCAAATCGAAGAGTTAACAACCGTAAGGGTCATGCCAGCTTTATTAAAGAATCGTTCTCTGAGAGTCTCATAACAAAGAGATTTTTTGCCAAAAATTCCCCAAGCAATCTTACCAAGCAATGCATCATTCATGGTGACAAAATTCTTGATTCCAAGCCCTCCACCGTCAAAAGTAGTTGTACAAAGGGACCATGGGACAGTAACAAGCTTCCGCACATCAATACACCCCGACCAAAGGAAATTTCTTACCGCTTTTGTGAAAGTTTTTAGTAGCGAGGCGGGCCATTTATACACAATAAAGGAGTGAACGAGAGCCCCAGAAAAAACAGATTTAATCAAAGTCATTCTACCAGCCATAGATAGCGCACTCCCTTTCCACCTAGCGAATTTGGACAAAGTAGCATCCAAAAGAGGTCGCAAATGTGTGGCTTTAGGTTTACCTCTAAATATGGGCACTCCAAGGTATTTGAAAGGTTGGTGACTAATGCGAACCCCAATAATCGAGACTTGACTTCATAAATGAAAATAGAAAGCTAAAAATTAAGATGAAATTTATTTAGAAATTTAGTAAGCTGATAGAATGGGAAAGGCTTTGCATTTTCACATGCCATCCATTTTTATAACAACAATAATAATAATAATAATGTATTATAAAAAAATTGACTTCACAAATGCAGTGGGAAGACTTGGTAATAGTCTTCTTATAAAATTAATTGAGGGCCAAGTTGTTCAAGCACTTGAGAATATAAAACATAAAAGATGCAATGATATAAACTATTATTTGGATTCAGTGCTAACCTTAGATTCATATTGAGATGTTTAAGATAAAAAATACATAAACAATATTTCCAGAATTAAACTCACTAAGGTAACTTTTTGTATTTCATATCATATAATTTTTATATCTTGATTTTATAAATTTTTTTTGTACATTTGTTACTCTTAGTAGATCTTTCATACCTTACACGTTCTTTTATATTCAACTAAAATAAACTTTTTTTATATGTAAAAAAGATAGTTGAAAAAGGAGGGTTGGATGTCCAAACTAAGTGGGCTCATCTGGCAACCACTTTACAACAACTATGATTGCTAAAACAAATATGATCTCAAGACGAGATCGAAGTTAGAGCAAGAAAATTGGGATATTATTCATACAATGGAAATGGAGTAAGGAAATAAGCTATTTATGCAATGGAAAAAATTACATTACGAGGTTTTCTTTTTTGAAAACCTCCGGAGGAACAGTGTGTTCCTCCATCGGAAAAATTTTAGGGCGGGTGAAAATTTCGAGGTGCTCATCCCTACTAGGTTGATGCGAGACGCTTACCTACAAAACACCCGCTTCTCTTTTAATAAAAAGAGCATGTCACAAATCGTGAACCGCCCAAGCGTTACAATATTCAATTACAAGGAAGCTAGCAATTGGCCCGGATTAACAAAGATATCTGAGGTCGTAAAAGAAATACAATGCTTGTTACAATAAAAGATAAACCAACACAAGTGAATGCTTTTAGAGAAGATGTCCTCCGGATCCAAGATTCCCTCAAAGGCAAAGCGGTTTCTTCTGTTCCAAAGTAGCCAAGTGATAATAAACCAAAGGGAGGTCCCGAAGTCGCTGCTCGAGCCTTGCCAAAAGTAACTTTGCCACACTTCCAAAAAATTCAGCAATGATGGCGGAAATGGATTTGGGTAGTTCATCCATGACAAAAAATCTTGCCAAACACGAGCGTTTTTTTGGCAATGCAACAAGACGTGGTCAAGGCTCTCGGTTTCACTGCAAAAAGGGCAAGTTGCCTCCACTAAAGAGTTACAACCGTGGGAGAGGAGGAACGGACGAGTTTGCAGCCGACTGTGAAATACAAGCCATGTGAAGAATTTAATTTTCGGTATGAGACATGCACTCCAAATGTTGTTGAAGTCAAGAGCTAGTTTTAGCCATCTAGGTGTACTGTAAAAATCGATGCAAAAAGAGGCCACAGAGAACTTATGGTTGCTGTCAAAACCCCAAGCCATCATGTCCGCGGAATCGCTAAAGTGTAGCAGCCTAGAACTGTTGGAGGCGGGCTGCTGAAGAGATTGGACTGCCGCAGTGTGACTGATGGTAGATTGTAGCAGCTGTTGGTCCGCGGCTTCGACTAGAAAATCCTGCTGCACGAGACCCGGGTTTGTACTTGAAATCTAGCCACAAAGGTGCCCGCAACGTTCATGAAGAGAGAAACATAAGGAATGCTTCCAAAAAGGCCTATAGTCATTGTCGACAAAGAATAAAAAATAGTAGCTCCGTTCAATATTACAAGCTTTCATATTACATACTGTGAAACGATCCGGTAATAAGGAAGTGAGCGATTGATTCGAGGTCCAATTGTCATGCCAAAAAGATGCACTAGTTCCCTTCCTGATGAACACACGCCTGTTTGTGTTTAAATGGTTCCAAAAAGCCACCTTACAGAAGCAACATGTAACAATCTTTCTCCAGATTGGTGTCAAATTGAAAGAAGCAGATTCTGAGATGTCATTCCACGTTGTAAAGCCGTGAGAGGCAACACAAATTGCGTGCCACAATGATTCATGATTAGATTCTCTTAGTTTCCACAGCCACTTGCAAAGGAGGCTGCAATTGACTAGTTCAAAATTACGAATATATAATCCCCCAAGACACAATGGCAAATTGACGGTAGCCCAACTCACTTTGCAAATACCATTAACATTTAAATCACCATGCCAAAAAAAGTTCCTTACTAACCTTGTTAAAGTAACATTGACCAAAGATGGTAACCTAAACAGTGACATTAAGTAAATGGGGAGAGAAGCAATTACCGATTTAATTAGAACAAGTCTACCAGAGTAAGAGAGACAACGACCCTTCTAATTTGAAAAGTGCTTCTTGAACTTTGAAATTAGAGGATCCGAAGATGGAAGTGGCAGCCGATTGATGCAAAGAGGGGCCCCTAAGTATGTAATTGGGAATTTTTCCACCCGATAATCGAGAGATGACTCACGCGAGTGTAAAAAAGGTTTTCGAATACTTAATTTTGAGGAGTGAGCTCTTGAGTCCATTTCAGAATTTGCATAAAAGGGGCAATTACAGTCAAATCTGCCGGAAGAAAACAGAGTTTGTCATTCGCGAATTGAAGTAACTAGATGTCATTTTGAGAAGGTTCCAATTTGAAACCTGGAAGTAATCCCACATTAATGCTTGAGTCCATGAGTTGTTTCAGACCCTCAACTGCTAAGATAAAAATAAAAGGCGAGAGTGGATCGTCTTGTTTAATCCCTTTGTGAAGACAGATCAGAGTACTTGGAGAGCCATTAATAAGGATTGACGTGCTCAAGTGTTTTCTAAAATTGGATAGCCAAGAGATCCATTTATTGTCGAAACCCATTTTTGAGAGAACGCATTGATAAATTTCCAAGAGGCGTAATCGAAAGCTTTGTAAAAGTCAAGCTTGAGTAATAGGCAAGAATGGCAAGAAGAGTGAACACGGTTGACAATCTCCGAAGCCAAAAAGGAGTAATCGTGAATATTGCAGCCTTTGATAAAAGTGAATTGATTATCAGAGACCAAGTGGGGAAAAATCGGTTAAAGTCTAGATGCCAAAAGCTTTGCCACAATCTTATATACACCATGGATTAGTGTAATCGATCTAAATTCGGGTAGTGTGGCAGCTCTAGGGGTTTTCAAAATCAACACCATGAAAGACCCCTTGATTCTCGAAGGCAACTTGCAAGTGGCATGGAATTCGTGAATAAGGATCATGATCTTAGGTTTAAGGTCCTCCCAAAAGTGCTTGTAGAAGAAAAAATTAAAACCATCAGGCCCGGGTGATTTATTTTCCCCACATTCAAGGACATAATTCTAAACTTCATCTTTCGTAAAAGGTTCAATTAATGATAAATTTTGCCTTGCGTTAACTCTCTTGAAATTTAGTTGACGGAGTCAAAAAGGTATGTCTGGGGCAGCGGTAAATAATGATGTGTAATAATTCCACGCCACGTTGGTAATATCCTCAACACTATAGGTTAGACTCTCATCTATTTCTAATTAAAGAACCTGATTGTTCCGATAATGGGCTGATGCCGTACGATGGAAGAACGAGGTGTTGCTATTCCCCAAATGAGTCTACGAGACACTAGATTGTTGATGGAGGAGGCTTTCTAAGTTGTTACGGAGCTGCTTAAGTTCTGATTTATGATGTTGCAATTGCGAGGACACAATGGCGGAGAGGGGATGAACTGTAGCGCTGAATGTGTAGCTAAGAACTAATGAATCTAGCTCCTTAATACACCGCTCAAGGCTGCCAAAATGAGATGAATGCTATGGTTTTATAGCCTTGCCTAGACGTTGAAGATAAAATGCTAAATCTTTATCCCCGTGTGACAACTGAATTTCAGCCCAAGATTGCTTGATAAAGGGTAAGAAATCCTGATTTTCCCACCAAAAATTTAGCTAATGAAATGGGCACAGACCGGTGATAGGAGTTGATGTCAATCGAAAAACCAATGGCAAGTGATCTGATAAAGCAGAATCGATGGTAGACAATGACATATTCGGCTATAAATCCAAAAATTCCAAGGATGATCAAACCCGATCAATGCGAGATAATGAAATGGACTTATACCATGTATAATTACGACTATGCAATAGTAAATCTAATAACTCCCCATCTCGAACGAAATCTTAAAACACAACCATGCTAGAGGATGATCTACCACTAGATCTTTCTGGGGCAGCAAGCACCTCATTAAAGTCCCCACAAATCAGCAAATTTTGAAATTCCCGAGCAAGAGGAAGTAGTTCTTGCCACAAAGCGTTGCATAATTCAACATTCGTAGGGTTAGAAAGAGAAATAATACGATATGCAATTTATGCCAACGTGTATTTGAATAAAATCCATCTTTCCAAAGATCGAATCACACTTTCATGAATCATTGCTGAAATTCCAAGAGAAAAGGATGCCACCCGAAGATCCTTGGGATGGAACGAAGAAAAAATTTTGCTTGTTATTTCCCCAAAATGTTCAAACTACATAATCCGGGTTTAAGTTTGCCTTGGTCTCAACTAAGATAAAAACACTTGCATTGAATCTACTAATGCATTTATGCACAAAGACTTATTTCGATCTATTAAAAAAGCCTCCTTGACAATTCCAACAAAATATATTTAACGACATAAATAGAGCTATTGATACCTTGAGAGTAACCGCCCTTAGGTCATACCCACCAAGCCTATGGTTGCCAAAATTTCCTCTTTATGTCTCTCATTAAATAATCCCAATTTCTTCCCAGCATCGAATGTTAGACCGTTTTCATTCCTTGGTGAATTACGAGATAAAAGGAAGACCCTGTTCATGTTGTCAAGTTAAGAGGAGGATTACTGGGTTTTCACAGCCCTAAGAGCATTGCTACCACTCAAGCTATTCTAGACACAGTGAGGGATTAGAGTTGAATCATCGACCAAATCCATGTCTACGGGGGTTGTACCAACCCAACGATCAGATTGGTTTTCTGATGCGCTGGATGAGCGGTCTGTTGCCCTTGCTGACTGTGAAGGTGGGATGTCAGATTCTGAGGATGAATCCAAGCTAGTTGAGGGGGTTCGGGAATGGTGGTTCTCGCAAGCTACAGCTTATCTGAAGTTTACATAAACCGGGTAACTTCGATTGCTAATCTTAAGATTGAGCACATGGTTGGTGAAGCCAAGGGGGACCGAAATCAAACACGACAACACATCAAGTCTCTCCGGTGAACTAAAGTCAAAGTTGACGTGGATAAGACCTCTTAGTAGTGCCGAGAGGTGCTGAATTAATGGCAACGAAATCATTACCGGGGGAATTCCAAGGAAGTTAACATATACTAAGCAATCTGATTAAATAAACTTTGATGAAAATTCAAAAACATCCAAAATAATATCCCTAAGAAAGCGCCAATCACTATCAAGAAAGGTCGCCAAGTCATCCTTCGAAAAGAAAGCAATAACAACGCGATCGCCTCCCAAAGGAGCGATGAATTAGACAGCAAAATCCCAATCAACAATGATATTATTAAGCCTCGAAATTAGTGCCAAGTTACTAACCTTTGCAACATAGGATAGGGCTGCCCAATCTGGTACCGAGAAGGAATTATCTATATGAACGTCGTAAGCTGATCGATTTTTAGAAAATACTTCTGCATACGAATGGGCACCTCTTGGAGATTCATGAAATGTAGTTTTTTGATAGTTCTTGGCTCGAGAGCGGGACCTTGGCGGGTCTGGAGAGGGGGTTCTTGGCAGGGCTAATCATTTTTCATACCTAGCTTTGAATGCTCGTAGATGAATATTCCCAATGGAAATTGTGTTCAAGAGGTAAAGAGCCTCATGGAAGGGGATCGAACCATCGAGTGTGATGAAACCGAAGTTCAGATTTTTGGCGTTTCTCTTCTTGGCTGTGTAAACTGAGCCGCTTACGCCATATTTGGAAAAAACAAGTCGCATGGCTGATGCATCATGGGAGTTAGGGTAATTCTAGAAATATGCTTTTTGTTTCCTAGGGTTCGAGCTAAGAGGGTCACGAGGGTGGGGAGGGTGAGGCTAGGTTCTGCTGGATAGGGAAGCAAGGTGGGGTTGATCAGGGGTTGTGGATTGATGGCGGTGGCTGTAGGTGTGGGGCGCCACCATTATTACATTATGAGGTTATACTATTAAAAAGAATGTCTTTATTATTATTAAAATTTTTGAACACCTTCTTGTTTCTTATCTTCCAAAGCTTCCCGTCAATAACCAATTATAAGCAATGCCAAATTCCAACTTGGATTTACAGGATAATAACCCCTTCTATTAGAAAAAAGTCCCCGGTTGTACCCCAATAGAATAAATTCACATCAACTAAGCTAAACTAAACTCAATTTAAAAAATTGTCCCAAAGTCAACTGTAGCTGTCTTGTGGAATAAAAAATGTGTGAAGGACATTATATCATTGACTGCTCAATTATGTGAATGTTAAAACAATTATAAATTGGGGAGACAGTAGTTAGCTTTTATATATGTTAATATATCCCATTCACAACTTCCAATCTTAGATCTAATAAGCTAGCTTTCAACTGGTTCCTACATAACTTTGAATTCAAATATTTTTCCCCATTCAGTAGAGGTAAGTCATTTAATTTCTTATTTGGCTGATTTGGAATGCTAGAAACAGGTACTTCTTCGAAGGGCAGCAACCGTGCATTCATGTTACACTTCAGCAGCTTTGGGCATTATTACGATGCGCAGATAAGGTGGGTTATGGACATGTTTGGAACTCTATAGTTGAGCAGGCTGTTTTGGGGAATCTCGGGCTGATTCCAAGAATATCAAAGGCACCGAAGATTTTAGCTGTTTGCTGGATTCCACCGTGGTAAGATTCGGTGAAGGTTAATATTGACGCTTCCTCGGATGGTGCTCCTGGTCCCTCAAGTTGTGGAGCTATCATTAGAGCTCTATTTTGTGTCTCTTTTTCGAATGGCATTCCTTTCTCCTTTTTGTCCAAACTAAAAGCGGCTCTACATGCCATTGAGGTTGCGATGGATAAAGGATGGACTTCTCTATGGTTGGAAAGCGATTCAAGTTTTGTGGTTAACCTCCTTTCGGGTAGAGGTGGCACGGTGCCGTGGCAACCGAGAGAAGATTAGCAGAGAGTAGCTCGATTGCGAAGGGACATGAATCTTAGAGTCTCATACATTTTTCGGGAAGGCAACAAAGGAGTGGACACACTTGTTGCGGCTTATGACAGATTTTCTTCCACTAGTTATTCTTCTTGGAATGTTGTTCCTAACTTTTGCATGGAACCTTATGTTTTCAACTTGAGTGGGCAAAGCATGTTCTGTTTCACCTAGTTCTTTTTCTATTTTCTCTTTGTTACAACTTTATTTTTTCTCTTTAATTTTATTTTTTGAATGAAGTTGAGGTAAGGTAAAAGCTGGTTCGGACATCCTAACTAGGTTGGCACCTCCAAAGCCAACAATCACTCAACCCTATATATTAATAAAAATGAAAATGTAACAAAAATATATCTGGAATGAAAAAGCAAAGAAAAAGCTAGACTAAAAGCTAATCTAGAAAGGACTGCATGAAGCAAAAAAAGCATCGCCCACTCAAATCATGAGCTAACAAGGAAGAGCAGAAGCTCGGTATATGATCCCAACATCTATAGTCCTTGGATGACCTTCCAAAAGTGGCTAAGGCATCTGCAATACCATTTCCCTCTCGGTAAACGTGACTCACGACAAAATTCATACTCCTTAAATTGTTAAGATAGCCTTTCCATGAGTTGCAGAGACACCAAGGAACTAGCATACTTCTAGTTTTGAAAAGTGTAGTAACATAGGTTGAATCACTTTCCAACCAAATATTAGACATGCCCCTAGAAGAAACCAACTCAACTCCATATATGGCAGCACTCAATTCAGCAATATAAGAGTAAGTAATTCCAAAGGGAAAAGTAAAACAGTGGATTACCTGACGAAGATGGTTCCTGACAACCCCACAACAACCTGACTCGCCCGGTGCACCTGTTAAAGAGGAATCTATATTGATCTTGAGCCAATTTATCGGAGGAGCTGACCAACGAACCGGAATTATCCTCAGAGCAGAGTGTAGTCTCAGTATAAGAGCAAGCTCGGACAGTATTTTGTGTTCAACCAAAGAGTTCCAAGTAGACCCCAGACCAAATAAATCTATTCATCTAAGAACTGACCACAGCTGCCTCAAACTATGATGAATATTAGGATGTACGTTGTTAAAAATGGCATTGCATCGAGTGGTCCAGATAATCTAAACTGCATTGACCATGGCCGAGTTCCACAAAAGCTAAATTTGTGAACTAAAATGATGAGCCATTGCTGAAGAAAAGACCGTAGATAAGTCTACTCCAACATCAATTGATCGACCAAATAAATACATTATACTTTTCCAAATTTGAACCGAGAAGGGGCAGCTCACAAAGAGATGGTCTTTATTTTCACAACTATTCCGGTACAACGAACAAATAGAAAAAATGTTAATTCCTTTCCGAGTAAGTACAACATTAGTTGAGATGTAACCTGTGATTGCTTTCCAGTAAATAACCAAATGAGATGGTGCAATGGTCGAGTGCCAAATACGTTTAAAGATCTCCATGTTTCCTGTCGAAGGGGATAGCCAATGGTAAAATAATTTTGCACTAAAGTTACCATTGGTTGAAGGTTTCCAGATGTAAAAATCACCATCGTCTATTGAATAAGAAATCGAGGAAATACACTCTCATAGATCTGCTAGGATAAAAGCTGGAAGAGATGTCAAAACCCCATTGAAAACAAAATCCCCTACTTTATCCGTCAAGGTCAATTTTTCCTCCCTACTAAGACCCAACTGGTCCGCAACAGGTGGTTTAATCCAAGCCGAGTTCCAGAAGTTCAGATCTGAACTCTCCCCAATAAAAAAAACTATGTTGTCACGCACAGTACCATAAACCTCACGGATAGAACACCAAACACTTGAGTTTGAAAGCCAAATTTGGTGAACGTCATTGCTTACAAATCTCTTCCGAAGTAGATTAAAGCATAAACTATCACCGCAAATGATCCCCCAAGCTAATTTAGCTAAAAGTGATGTGTTAATATCTGTTATTTTCCTTAAACCGAGACCCCCCACCGCTGTTGGAGTCGAACAAATATTCCAAGGTGCAGCAACAAGTTTCCTCTTGTTAATAAAACCGGTCCAAAAAAAAAGTTTCTAATTGCTCTATCAATCTCCTTTAGAAGAGAAGATGGCCATTTATAAACCGAAAAGGAATGCATTAAAGAACCGCAAACCACCGATTGAACTAACACAATATGACCAGCCATAGATAAACTATTCCCTGCCTATCCAGCAAATTTTCCTAATATTTTATGCATGATTGGTTGCAAAAAAATAGCTCTTGGCCCCCCTCGAAAAAGTGGAACTCCTAGATACGAGAAAGGAAATTTCCCATGTTTAATGCTTGTGATTGCCGCTAGATGTTTAGCTCATAAACTCATCACATTATTGCTAAAATAAACATTTGATTTCGACCAGTTTACCCGCTGTCTGGAAATTTATCCATAGAGATTGAAAGCATCCCTAATAACCTTCATATTGTTTAAATACCAAATAAAAGAATATCATCGGCATAGAGTAAATGAGAAGTAAAAAACTCACCAGTTGTGTAACGAATCGGATTCAAATTCCCATAACTCACCAAGGAGAAAATCATTCTTCTTAAAAATTCTTCTACAATGCAAAAAATAAGAGGGGAAAGGGGGTCGCCTTGTCGAACCCCTCTAGCACATTCGAAATAACCTCGTGAGCCAATCGGAGTTATAATCAAGATTCTCGTAGAATGAAGAATGCTACTAATCCATGCCATGAAAGTTTCTGAGAACCCGAAACATTTTAGCACCTCCAAAAGGAATTTCAAATTTAATGTGTCAAATGTCTTCCTAATGTCAATCTTCATAGCTAGATTACCACCCTGGCATGTACGATGAAGAACGTTAATCCCTACGAAAGCCAGCGCAATTGCTTCATGGATGTTACGGCCTTTAACCAATCCAAATTTGTTTGACGAGATAATACGTGAAGCAATAGATCCTAAACGGAATGCCAAGATTTTAGTTATAACTTTGAAGATAAAATTTGTCATCGTAATAGGGCGAAATTCCTCAACTTTCAATGCCTCCTCCACTTTTGGAATCAAAACCATAACACTCGAGTTGATGCCAAGAAGCATGTAGCTGATATCAAAAAATTGAAGAACAACTCTACAAACATTAGGACCAATAATGTCCTAAAATTCTTGGAAGAAGATGCCAGTAAAACCATATGGACCCGAAGTGCTTGCACCGTCCATAGAAAAAACCGTGTCCCTAATCTCGGCTATAGTGGGTCACCGAATCAAGGAATCATTATCCCCTTCAGTTACAATGCCTGGAATAATCGAAGAAACAATGCTCGTATCCAAATGGACATCACCATCGTTGCCAAATAACAAGGAATAGAATGAGACCATATGAGAAGAAATAACCTCCACATCACTACAAATCTGCACATCAATTTCCAAAAAATGAAGCCGTGCATGAGCCTCAAATTCATCTTACTTCAGATTATCCGTAACCCCAAGAGTAGAAATCAGCTCTTGGACCCGAAGCTAAATCCTCCTGACTTTACCGAATGTTTACATCAAAATGCCCAAAAGCATCTCTGTTCCACGAACATAATTTTTGGCCGAAGGATTTCAGTTTCAACATAAGAAGTTTTGTCGGGGGTAGTGAAGGGAATGTAGAGCCCCAATGATCTGCAACAACCTTACGTAAGCTCGGATGCGTTAACCATATACTTTGGAATCTGAATCTTGAAATATTACGACTTGCTAATTTACTAACGAGTAGAATGGGAGGATGGTCTGAAAAATGTCTAGCCAAGACACTGCAATTATAAGAATAAAAAAACTTCGTAAATCTAACAATCACAAGAGTACGATCCAGCTGAGAATCCACCCTATCTTCCCCTTATCTGCCATTAAACCAAGTATAAAATAGACCCGTGGCATTCACATCCAGAAGATTAACATCATCAATACACCTTCTAAAATCACGGCAAGCTCGATTATTCGATGGATTACCTATTTTTTCTTGCGGTCCCAAGACTACATTAAAGTCCCCCAACCAGACCCACTTATTAATAACATGTTAAAGTCAATTGGAGGAAGCATGTTAAGTGAGCTAACTACAAAGAAATTTGATTGGTCTCAACCAATCCATGATCATGTTACTCACATATCAAACTTGGCAGCAAAGTTAATGACCTTAGGGATGGAAGTGCATGAACAATTTTTTGTCCAATTTATCATGAACTCCTTACCTATTGATTTTAGCCAATTCTAGGTGAATTACAACACCATTAAGGATAAATGGAATTTTAAGGAATTAAAGGCTATGTTGGTCCAAGAGGAAGGGAGATCAAAGAAGATGAGGGATCATGTTGCTAACTTTGTAGGTAATGAAAATGCCAGCAGTAGTAAAGTAAAACCAAGTAAGAATGGTAAAAAGAATAACAAGTCTTTCATCAAAGGACCCCAGAGTCAAATCTAGAACAAAAGGAGGTGTTTCTTTTGCAAGAAAACAGGACACTTCAAGAAAGATTGTCTGAAATGAAAGGCTTGGTTCGATAAGAAAGGGATTCAATTCGATCCAGCCCATAAGAGGAGCTGAATAATACATGTTCATGGGAAATAGGATGAAGGGCGCAAATCAAAGGCATTGGGACTTATAGATTGATCTTAGACACTAGATGTCATATAGATCTAGAAGGTTGTCTCTATGTACACGAGTGTGCTAGAAATCTTATTTCTGTAAGTCGATTGGATAATAAAGGATTTAATATACAGATTGGAAATGGTGTATTCTCGTGGTATCAAAATAAATATTTTTAAGGTAATGGTAACTTGAGTTATTCACTTTATAGATTTAATCTTAATGCAAATTTTTTTGAATCCTTACATAATGTTGAAAATCGAGGCATTAAGCGTAGTGCATCTAATGAAAGTTCCGTGTTCTTGTGGCATCAAAGATTAGGTCATATTTCTACAGAAAGGATTATGTGGTTGGTGAATAATGAAATTCTTCCTCAATTGGATTTTAGTGATTTAATTGTATGTGTAGACTGCATTAAAGGAAAGCAGAATAAATAATGTAAAGAAATCAGCTACAAGAAGCACTCAGCTTCTTGAATTAATACACACTAACATATGTGGCCCTTTTGATGCTCCTTCTTGGAGTGGGGAAAAGTACTTTATAACCTTTATTGATGACTACTCACGTTATGGATATACATATCTAATCCATGAAAAGTCTATGTCTGTGAATGTTTTAGAGGTATTCATTGACGAGGTAGAAAGACAATTAGATAGAAAAGTAAAGGTAGTGAGATCTGATAGAGGTGCTGAACTTTATGGAAAATTTAATGAAAGTGGACAACGTCCTGGTTTATTTGCAAAGTTACTTCAAAGTAGAGGTATTTGTGCACTGTATACAATGCCTGGTACACCTCAGCAGAATGGTGTAGCTGAGAGGTGAAATCGTACTTTAATGGAGATGGTTAGGAGCATGTTAAGTAATTGTTCTTTACCCCTTTCATTGTGGATATATGCATTAAAGACTACAACATATGTGCTAAATCAGGTTCCTAGTAAAGCAATTCCCAAGACTTCTTATGAACTATGGACGGGAAGGAAACCTAGCTTAAGGCATCTACATGTCTGGGATTGTCCAGCAGAAGTAATGGTATATAACCCATAAGAAAAGAAACTTGATTCTAGGACAATTAGTGGATTTTTTATTTGCTATCCTGAGAAATCAAAGGGGTATGTATTTTACTATCCTAATCATAGTATGCGAATACTTAAATCAGGAAATGCTATATTCATTGAAAATGGTGAAACTAGTGGGAGTGGAGAACCACGAAAAGTGGACATTCAAGATGTCCAAATTAGGGACGTTTCTCCACCTAATATTGCACCTAAGGTTGTTGTTCCTATTATTGTACCACAATCAAGTGATACAATAGAATGATGTGATGATGTGCCAATCCCATTAGATGAAATTGTAATAAATGAATTAGTCACTATTCAAGAAAAATAACACTGAACCGTAAGAAGCATCAAGGCGATCTTTAAGGGAAATAAGATCTGCCATTCACAATGACTATGTGGTTATGCTATTGAAAGTGAATACGACTTAAGTCTCGATGAAGACCCAATATCATTCCAAAAGGACATGGAAAGTGACAATTCTGAAAAATGGTTAATTGCTGCAAAAGAAGAAATGCAATCTATGAGTGATAACAATGTTTAGGACCTAGTTAAGTTTCCCAATGGTTTCAAAACTGTTGGGTCAAAGTGGATATTTAAAATTAATCGTGACTCAAAAGGTAACATTGAAAGATACAAGGCTCGCCTTGTTGCTAAGGGTTTCACTCAAAAGGATGGCATTGATTATGAGGAGACCTTCTCTCCAGTTTCAAAGAAGGATTACCTAAGGATTGTCTTGGCTTTGGTGGCTCATTTTGATCTCGAGCTTCACCAAATGGATGTGAAAACTGCCTTTCTAAATGGAGATCTTGAGGAGGAAGTGTATATGGAGCAACCTGAAGGATTCTTGGCCACAGGAAAAGAAAATACAGTATGTAAGTGAGGAAATTAATATATGGACTAAAGCAAGCTTCTAGGAAATGGTATTTAAAGTTTAATAATACCATAACATCATACAATTTTGTAGAAATTGTGGTTGATAGATGTATCTACATAAAAGTCAGTGGGGGTAAGTTTGCAATTTTGGTCTTATATGTTGATGATATTTTAATTGCTACAAATGACATGAGCATGCTTCATGATATAACAAAATATCTCTCTAAGAACTTTGAAATGAAAGATATGGGTGAGGCATCATATGTGATTGGAATAGAAATTATCAAAGATAGATTACAAGGATTATTGAGTCTTTCTTAGAAAGGATACATTAATAGAATCTTAGAGTGATATAGAATGGAAAAATGCTCTGCAGGAATATCTCCTATTCAAAAAGGGGACAAGTTTAGTAAAATGCAATGTCCTAAAAATGAATTAAAGCTTAAAGAGATGGAAAGAATTCCATATGCATCAGTGGTTGGGAGTTTGAATTATGTTCAAACATGTACTTGACCAGATATCAGCTTTTCAGTTGGTATGTTGGGTCGATATCAAAGTAATCCTAGAATAGATCATTGGAAAGCTGCAAAGAAGGTTCTCAAGTATTTGCAAGGCACCAAAGAGCACGTGCTCACATACAAGAGATCAGATCACTTAGAGATCGTTGGATATTCAGATTCAGACTATGCCGGATGCGTTGATAGAAGGAAATCGACATTTGGCTATTTGTTCCTATTAGCTGAGGGAGCAGTATCTTGGAAGAGTGGAAAGCAGTCTGTCATTGCTACTTCCACCATGGAGCCGAATTTGTGGCATGCTTTGAGGCCACAATTCATGCATTGTGGCTGCGAAACATTATTTTAGTGCTTGGGATTGTCAACAACATAAGTAAGCCGCTAAAAATTTATTGCGATAATTCTGCAGATGTCTTCTTTTCGAAAAATGACAAACACTTAAAAGGTGCTAAACACATGGAGTTAAAGTACTTATCCGTAAGAGAAGAAGTATAGAAACATAGAGTGTGTTTTGAGCATATTAGAACGTATATGATGATTGCGGATCCATTAACTAAAGGACTACCTCCTAAAACATTTATTGGCCATGTAAAGCGTATGGGTATTATAGATAAAGCCTTGCTATTTTAATTAAGGTATGCTTATTATGTGTATGACACTTCGAATTCACTCAAAGTTTTCTGTTATCGTTTTAGATAGTTTGGTAGCATAATCCTTTTTGTTGTTCTTTTCTTTCCTCTTTCCTTCTGCGATGTACCAAATTTTTTATTTTTCTTTTAATAAAATTTAGGGGGTTGTTTAAAGTGAGGAAGGGCGAGTCCCCCCATGGTGGGTATTCCTTGGTTTACTTTCGGGTGTGGACCGTAAGCGGCGTTCTCACTGAGGGACTAATGTCACCCTCGCTTTTTCCTTCCTGACCCTAACTTTATTCAAAAAAAAGTTATGTTTCTGTTATATTAAATGTGTTATCATTATAGTATGTGTATATAATTATGTTTCAAGATAACATACGAGAATTAAATTATTTCTCAATATGAAAGTAATGTAAAGTTATGGTTGGTTTGTGATACATGGAAGGGATCATATTGCTCAATGATGTGTGACCGCCATTATTCGATCAATTCTAATTTTATAAAGATAATTAAAGATTATATGAACTTGAGATAAAATGCGCATCATTGTTATTGAATCATCAAGTTGACACAAAGGTCAAGTGGGAGAATGTAAAAATATTTATATTCTATACATGACCTATATGTCTTATTAATCAATATTATAATTAAGTTCATATTATATGTTAATGATTCTAATATAAAAGTCGACATCGTGATGGATCAGTCTTGGTTTAAGCATTAGAATCCGGGTATTTGATAACCCTCACCCCTTGCCTCATTATGTTATGTAAATATTCTTCTCTATTATTAATATACATGAAATAAAGTTAATTGGCATATAGTTAATTAAATAAAGGTTGTACGTATGTTAATACATATGTGTCCTTCATGTGTGGTGGATAAAATACAACAATAAACGTAAAAAACTCATAAATGACTTTTATGTTATCAAAAGAAGAATTTAAAGAATGTAAATATTAAATGAAGATTCATCAAGTTAGTATAGCTTTTTAAGTTAATTCATTAAAAAGGAGTATCACTTTAATAAATGTAAGTGGTGTTTTTCTTTAAGAATGTGGCTATATATAGCTAGCTTCTCTTCATTGTAAAACACACGAAAAAAACATTAGAAAGTACCACTATTAGAGATTAAGAGAAGAATATCAAGGTTATACCTTGTTTCTTTTTCCATCAAAAGAACCATTCAAGGAGAAAGGCTAAGGGAAGATAATATCAAGCTCGTCAAATCCACCATGGATAAACGTTGTCTCCTAATATTGTGATATTTTATGCAGGTTGGACTAATTCAAATCTAGTAATTGATTTCAGGATCGAAATTATAAAAAAGTTGAAGATGTATTCTTATAATATAAAGTAATTTATATGATTCTTATAAAAAAAAGTAATTTATATGATACTTCTGGTGAAGAATTAAAATTGTAAAGGGTTTTTAAATAATATGTTTCATTGAGTATATATAGAGGATAGGTTTCTCCCAGGCTCGTTGGCTTCTTTTAATAGCGTGGGTTCGGATTCGAGTTCTCGAGTAGCTTTTTTAGCTCTCCTTTAGTAGTTTTGTTAACTATTTGTGATATGTGAAAGTCAATTTCATTTTGTTTTATGGAAATCATCTTTCAATTTTTAATTCTGTGGCAGACTATAATATCAACCGGGCATATCAAGGTGTGACATTGAAACTCTATTTTTTCAGGTAATGAGAGTTGAACTGGAGTTATATTATGCAGCACTGAGTAATGACTGGAAAACAGCAGAAAGTATATACGATATAACAGGCATAGATCATGGAGCTGTAATCACATCAGTAGGCGAAACTGCTCTTCATGTTGCAGCTTTGGTTTCCCACACAGAGTTCGTGGAAAATCTGGTTTCCCACATGAATGAAGCCGAGATAAAAATCGAAATGAAATCATACCTCTTGGAAAGAGGGAACACAGAATTCCATTGTGCAGCAATATCAGGAAATGTGGAAACTGCAAAAGCCATAGTAGCTAAACGAAATAAGCATTTTCTAATGGAACTTGCAATGCTTAAGGATGAGAGGGATTGCTTGCCGATCGATATAGCAGCTGCAAAGGGGAATAAGGATATGGTTCGATACCTTTATGAACCTACACAAATTTATCTTCTATCTCCTGAACCGGATCGAACTAATGCCTGCAGAGATTTTCTTCTTAATTTGATTCAATCAGAATTATATGGTAAATCAAATGTCCTTTTCTCTTTCCAAGGATAAATACATCCGCTGCTGCCTTATCTAGCGAGAATATCGCCTATGGTTGCCACAACTTACAATTGTTCATATTAACCTGAACATGGAAATGTGCTTTAATTTGCATTTGAAAAATATGGAGGAATGGATGTTTTTATATTCCACGTGTCATCATATTATTTGTTTGACTTTTCTTATTTTGTAAGTTTAAAGTCAGGAGTTTTACACGGAGCCGGGTATCTAGAATACCTTGCTCCAGTGCATAACATGTATCCGAATTTTCATTTGGTGGGACATATATTTTGTAATAGAGTAGGGTCTTCTAAAATATGATCTCCATGTAAAAAATGTAGTTTAAAGTATAAACGTGAATTGAAAGCAGCAAGAGATATATTAATTTAACTTTTATGGCAGAGTATACTGGGCCCTTATTTTTGAGACTTTGACTTGGCTTCGCTGAAATATATTATTTGTCGACTTTTTTACTAGATCTTGCGTTGAAATTGGCGAAAGATCTGTTTAATAATTGTATATATATAGAGTTATTAGAAGAGGCAGCATTGACAGAATTGGCGATGAAGCCTTTGAGTACTCATCAATCTATCAGCAGCGTCACTTCATGTTAGTGACTTTGCCTTTTCTTTTTTTATTTTCATTTTCACCGTCTTTGCTGCATAAACTGGTTCATATATAGGTGTAACTAATATAT
>CATIWQ010237411.1:0-31687 GCA_949673415.1 Euphorbia schlechtendalii
ATTTATTTTCCGCATTTACTTACTGCTTTATGGATGGTATATTATTTTGCCTTGTGGATGGTTTATTATTTTCACCATACGTGAATCATGAATTTAAAATAAAAAATGACCTAAGCGCGAATGTGCACAATTAAGAGAATACAATTTTCTGTAGATGTAATATAAAGTGATCCAATGAGAAACAAGCAACTCATCTGGAACCCGAATCTCTGTGTCTTAGTGGGCCTTCCCCTAGACGTTAAGCCTCACAGGACACTAATTCCTTGAAAGAACTAATCCAGGTGGCGACTCCACACTAAGAGATGGTAGATTCGGGTTCGAACTGATCTAAAATTTTTTTTGGTTTCTCATTCAATCTTTTTCCTGGGTCCACGAATCAGTGCTTTTCTAAACACTCCGGTGGACCGCGCCTCTCATCTCCACTCTCTCTCGGCCCACCGTTCCATGTCGCCCGCTCACAGTTTGCTCAAGCAGATGATGAGTCATCCAGCCTTCATATCATTGATCGAAACTAAGAAGTTTGAAGATGTAGAAGGAGATAATTATTGGATGATTGTAATGCAAGAGGAATTGGATTATTTCAAGAGCAATGATGTTTGGGATCTAGTTCCTAGGCCTAAAGGGAAATCAATTATCAGAACCAAATGGGTGTTCAAGAACAAGCTAGATGATGATGGAGTTGTTGTCATGTACAAGGCAAGACTTGTTGCTCAAAGCTACAATCAACAATAAGTCATCGATTATGATGAGACCTATGCACCAGTAGCCCATCTTGAAGCTATTTGAATCCTTTATACTTTTGCTTCCTATTTGAACTTCAAATTATTTCAAATGATGTCAAAGTGCTTTCTTGAATGGATTCTTTCAAGAAGAAGTCTATGTTCGGCATCCTCTAGGCTTTGAAGATGCGAAGAATCCTGAGCATGTCTTCAAATTAAAGAAAGCTCTTTATAGATTGAAGCAGGCTCCAAGAGCTTGGTATGAGAGGCTAGCCAATTTCTTGATCAGCAAAGGCTATGAAAGGGGTAAAGCAGATACAACTTTGTTTATCAGATGAAGGAAAGAAGATGTGTTTCTTGTCCAAATATACATTGATGATATCATATTTGGAGCAACTAGTGAGAAGATGTGCAAGGAATTCAACAAGCAAGTGAAGAGCGAGTTTGAGAAGTCTATGATGGGAGAGCTCAATTTCTTTCTTGGACTTCAAATCAAGCAGACTAATGATGGAATCTTCATCAGTTATTCCAAATATGCCAGAGAAGTTTTGAAGAAATTTGACATGGAACATTCTAAGCCAATGTCCACTCCTATGGCTACAGATACTATCTTGAGTAAAGATGAAGCTAGTAAACTTATGGACATCAAATTCTACAGAGGAATTATCGATTCTCTTCTTTATCTCATAGCTAGTAGACTAGACAATAGTATGTTGTATGCTACTATGCTCGGTATCAAGTTAATCCTAGAGAATCTCACTTACCAGGTTGTGAAGAGGATTCTCAGGTACTTGCAAAGTTTGATTGAAGCAGGTCTATAGTACCCCAGTAGCTTAGATTTCACTCCTAGGGGATTCATAGATTATGGAAGAGACAAACTCGATAGGAGGATGTCATTTCCTTGAAGAGTTTCTTATCTCTTGGTATAGTAAGAAGCAAACTTCTATTACTTTGAGCATAGCTGAAGCTGAGTACATGGAAGCAAGTAGAAGATTATGGTATCAATTGCTTTGGATAAAGCAGCAGCTAGAAGATATTAGTATCAAGTCTAATTGTCTCGAAGTTATGTGTGATAACAAGAGTGAAATTGATTTATCCAAGAATCCAATTCAGCATGGGAGAATGAAGCATGTCAACATAAGGCATCACTTCATTAGAGATCATTTGCTATAAGGAGATGTCAAGCTAGAGTATGTTCCATCAGAAGAGCAGCATGCTGATATCTTCACCAAATCATTGCCAAAGCAACAATTCTATATACTGAGGTAATTGATTAGTATGGCTAATCCATGATGAAGAAGAAGGATGAAAATCTCACAAATTTAGCTAAGTGTTAGAGATCAAGAATGAGATGACACGTGGATAACACCGTCAAATTTTTAAAGAAATAGCATGAGGAATAGTTCACATTTAAAATTCAAATCTGCATTTTCAAATAGACCCACATGTGAATTGGAATCGTTTTTACCTAATCTAAACATTTATCTAAAGCGGTTAATTTAGAGTCAATCTCTGCATTCATTTTCATCAAGAGTTGTGATAGTGACACGTATCAAGGAGAGATGAGATCGTCTATATAAGTTAAACCGTTAAAGTGAATGGGTCACTTTCTTTTTGTAAATTTAAATCATTAGAGCATTCGAACCCTAATTTATCCTTCTCTCATTTCCCTCTCAAAACTCTCTTAAATGGAAAAAACCAAGACCACTCACAGACTCAAGAACACCACTGTAATGAGGATTATTGTAAAAGTGGAAGGGAAAAACTAAGAAGTTTTTAACTCTTGAAGTGGGCACTACTTTGAAAGAGTAGGTTGGGAAGATGGCTTGGATTTTGGCTCAGTTTTGAAGTGAACTATGAAGGCCTGCTACTCAACAAAACCATCCACCTAGTTATCAAGCAGCAACACCTTAGTTCCTTCTTAAGGATGGAGGCTCCAGCAATCACAGGCCTCATTAGATATTTCTATACTCATCTCTACACCATAGAGGGCTTTAGTGATGTCCTGCTGATAAACTTTGGAGGTAAATGAACTTTGATTTATTCTCGGTTGATTGGGAGCATCCTCAACATGCCTAATTCAGGCACCCAGCTTCGCAAATTTAGTGATGAAGATGCCGTTATCATTCCCGAGGATTGGGAACTCCCTACCAACTACATTTCAGTGGAGATAGCCGCCAACTAGATGTTATAGATAACTAGGGTGTGCCATGAGATGGTGGTGAAGCTGTTGTTACCCAAAACAGGCTCGCTGACTAACTGCACATACTTTGAACATTGTGTGGTCTACCATATGGTAGAGGGTAAGAAGCTCAATTGGCCAATGATGATTTTTCACCACTTCACAAAGCTAACTATCGTCTATCACTATGGTTACCTCATAACTGAGATTGAGGGTAGTGAAAGTCGACGTAGCTTAGTTTTTGGGGGAGGCCGGTGAAACAGTCCTACCGGTGAAGAAAGGGCTAGAAATGTCACATTTCAGCATGCTGGCTCACAACTAGGTTCATGCTAGGTACACCAAGGCTCAGCAAAGGAATAAGTTGAAGTGTGTACTGATAATATTGTTTGTGGACATCCGCAAGGAAGAGGAGGACCAATTCATGGTGGACTATGAGAGTGATGACTCAGATCAAGTTCTAATCTCCAGCATCTTGGAGAATGTGACCACCATTTCCTCTAAAGCAGAGAAGGCTGCTTTCTCTAAGGCTAAGGGGAAGAGTCCAGCCAAGTCTAGTGAAGCTCTTACTCAACATCAAAGGAGGAAGATGCAAGCCGAAACCCATACCCAAAGGGAGGCATATGCTAAGCTGCTTGTTGAGTAGCAAGCTGAGTAGAAAGAAGCAAAGGCTGAGGCCAATGAGTCCCTACGCCAAAGGAAGCTCAAAATGGTCTTGTCAGATGGCACTAAAGAGTAGGGTGAGGCCAAGAAGTCTAGAGATGAGGATCGACTTGGGTCTAATGCTGCTGAGAACACTTTGATAAGTATATAATTACACTTATTATCATTATAATTTTACACACTAAGCACTATATTTTAAGTCATTTTTATACTTCATATAAAAGATTTCAAGTGGTATGTAGTTGTTTTTGATACAAATGTAGATACTAGGTAAATCTTGGGAGTAAAATGATCTAAAGTGGAATTCTATGGAAAAAGAGTGAAAAAGGTACAAAAAGATGCGTGGAACTTATAGATTTGGCTTAGGATCGAAGCTGTCAAAGATCGATAAAGTTACATGGAGATTTCTAAAGAAAAACTCAATTCACGGTCGCGACAATCATTCGTGGTCGCGACTTGTATACTTCAAAATCAGAAGTCTGCCAATCAAAGATTCACGATCATGACATGTATATTGCGGTCGTGACTTGGATGATTTTCTGGTATTATCTTCTTAATTACCAACTGCCGGATAAGCATGATCAACCACCATCAACTACCAATGAAAAAACACTTATCAAAAGTCAACCAATCATGAAAAGGTGCCTATCCATTATGGATTAAATCAAAGCTTCTCAACCAATAACAATGAAGAGATGCAATCTTTCACCAATAAATACAACCCTTCATTTGGATAGATACAACCCTTCGTACTCTATAAATAGGGCTCCAAACTCACCAATTTCGTGGCATGGATTGTGAGTGATTACATGTGTTATAGTGCATGTGTATGGATAGATAGAGAGTGAAAAAATGTATAGATTTCTCTATGTTCATAAGTGTTAGCGAGAAAATGTATAAGTGATTTGAATCCTTATTCAATCACTATATTTCTCTACATATTCGAGCATTTGTTGTATGAGTGTAATTGCAAAGCACTTATCAATAAAAGTTTTCATTCTTCAACATTCGTTTGTTCAATATTCACAAAGAATAGCATCCTAGCAGAGGTTCTGTATTAGTCGAGACCGGATTCAAAGTAGACACAGGCATTGCGGGAATTGATGACTCCCATTAAAGAGTGGATACGGTTTGATCAACATTAGCTTTCACTTGCAATCCTTACAACTTTACTTTGTCTTCTACTTATACTTTCTATTTTAAAGTTTATGATATGTCTATGTGTCATAATGTGTATTTTGTGTTGAGTCTTTTATATTAATCAAGTTATATACTTTTGAGTTAACTTTAAGAGTAGTTTCGGGGTTAATGAGATTGTGTATAATCACTGGATCTGTGATTTTAACACTGTTTAGTGAGCCAACATTTTTGGAATGGTAACTTGTTAAATATGGCAATGTGAGAGCGACCCGTACTAAACATAGTATTGACGTTGTCCAGGTTTATATAGTTGTCTTAATTTGTTTAAACTAGATTTAGAAAAGTCATTTCATGTGTTGCTCTGTGGTAAATAATTTAATATCTCAGTGTCTAGAACCGAGTTTGTTAAATTAATCTAGTGAACATAATAACTTCGATGATTTTGCATATTTTCTTTGCTATACTTGTTCGTAGGGAAAATCTATATAATTTTTATCTGTTCTAATCTTTTATACATTTATCTATTCATCCATCATTCCAATCCTCCTTTCCTAAACTTTACATTATTTTATTTTATTTTCTTTTTATTCTACTTCCCTATTCGATTTTTAGAACTAGTCCTTCCCTGTGGGATCGATATCTTTTAAAACTACTTCGCAATTGTATACTTGCAGTTATCATCATTTTTCTATTTGATAAGAGGTACTGACAACACCTATATTTTTCATGAAAAAGTTTTTGGCACCCTTGATATATAGCCGAATCTTGTGAATAAACTATTAAACTTTTTAGTAGAAAATTGGCGAACAAGTTTTTGGCGTCGTTGCCGGGGAAGGCAAGTGCATTTTAGAGGTCTAATTATCCGGGGAAGGCAATTATATTTAATACGTTTGGTTTTCTATGTTTTTCTTGGTACTAAGTCTAAAAATTGAAGAAATAGAAGAATTGAAGAAGATCGCAACTGCTACTATAGATTACGCTCATGAAGTTATACAACAAAACCTTCAGTTCCTGTTTGAAGGAAACCATGATCGTGATAGGCCTTCGCGATCGCATCATGGGCCCTGGATTCTCCTTCTCAATAAAAACTGGTTTATTCTTTTCTTACTTTTCTTTTTCATATTTTTTAGACTAGTTAGTTTTTTTGTTTAGTTTTTCATTTTTTAATAAAATCTCTCACAATGAGGACATTGTGTTATTTAGTGTGGGGGGCATTTGTAAAAAATCCAAAAAAATTGAATAAAATAAAAAATCGAAGAATTTGAAAATTTTTCTTGATATGTTTGTTAATTATACATTATCTATTCTTATACTTTACTAACATTTGTCGAAGGTTATTATGAGTGATTAGGTATTTACAAGTTTGATGTTAGTGCACAACATTTATCAATTAGGCAAGGATGAATGGTGAGTAACATTCAAAAGATACATTCCAAGTAAGTTTCGATATAATTTCAATGCAACATGAATTAGTATAAGTTATATAGTTTTACTTCAATGCTTTCGATAAGCTTAAGTGGAGTAATATCTAATGGTATTCTTACTATGAGTTTTATATGCAAATCTCAAATAAGCCCTATAAGTATTAAGTGTGTTTAAAGTATTTGGAAAGTATAGCCATAATACTTTGAAATTGATCAATAAAGGATGAGGTTATTAAAGAAAAATCAAAAGAAAGAGAGGATAACCAATGAGTTATGCAAAAGGTGAGGAATGGTATGAAGCAGAAACTGCAACCATTCATTGAGTGAAAAAAAGAAAAGAAAGCATAGCATGAAAAATGGGTGCAAAGTACAAAGTACTTCAAAAACATATGCTTAAAAAATGAGAGAGTGGTATGGAGCATAAAATGCAACCACTGAAAAAAAGGGGAGAGTGTTATAGAGCATAAAATGCAACCAATAAGAGTGTTTCAGCATCCTAGGTTACCTAAAAATGCCTTGAGAGAAATTAATCAAAGTGTGCTTTCTATGTCCTTTTTACTTTTTACTATGCTTAAGAGAAGGTAATATTAGAGTATGCATATAACGCTTATATGAAGATGGAATTCGGTTGACTCTCCATTAAGAACAAAGATATGCAACTAAGCTATATAAATTGCACATTACTAATTTATGGGAAAGTTTAAACTTCTACTTGAATTCTTTGTGACGTGGGTATGTGGTACTCACTCAATAGTCCTTCGCCAAATGAGGTACTAACTTGTTTACCAATTTATACACTTCTGTTGAATTTACCTTGAGGACAAAGCAAAAGTTAAGTGTGGGGATATGATAAGTGTATAATTACACTTATTATCATTATAATTTTACAGACTAAACATTATATTTTAAGTCATTTTTATACTTAATATAAAAGATTTTACATGGTATGTAGTTGTTTTTTATGCAATTTCAGATACTAGGAAAACCAGTGAGAAGTCTCTGATCACATCACGGAGAAAGTCTCATCATCGCAAAAATTCTTAGTGACTGCCAAGGGATAGATTTTTCTAAACATGTCTATACCTAGTGCGCTTACAACCGAATCCCTCTACCCTAAGATTGGAATGACAATCCACACAAAGCTTATTGTCATAAAAACCAAGGTGGAAAATCTGATGAAGAAGGTGGATTTGCTACTCAAGCTAGGAGAGCTGGACGGAAAAGACATCGATTACACTTCACGGTGTATCAAATCTTTTAGTCCAAAACTTCTTGATATAGAATAATAGCTGAAAATTGCATTGACAACAACTGACTTTCGTGGTCTTCTTCAATGTTTTCAACAGTATGCGAGTCAAGGTTTTAACCATATAGCTCATCTCTCGCACTGCCACCATCTTCTCCTTAGCTAGATGAATGACCAAGATTTCCTCTTAACTAAAGGCAAGGAGTAATTGGAGTAGGAGATTTTCTCGTAAATTATTGGCTATCAAGAGAGCTTCCAAGCTGCACTCAATGCCTTTAATATCTATCTTTATCAAATTGTTCAAGGATAGATAACAAAGGGGGAGAAGGTAGCTAAAAATGAGTTCAAGATGGAAAACCTCAATAAGGGATCTCTTCCAAGGCATTCTCATTCGATGCATCCTTCAAACAAGAATAAGATTGCTGGATCTTCCTCTTCAACGCATAAAAGATAGTTTAGGCCATGCTCAAATAGATGTAGAACTTGTAATAGGGCTTATTGTAATCTTAGCTCAGGACATGCTTTATATACTAACTAAGTCATTTTTGAAATAATAATAAAATTACAAGTTCCTACCTCAAGTTAAGTTCTTCTTAACTTCTTATGCTGAGTATGTTTTCTGCTGTGTATCTAAATATGTGGTACAGGAAAACATACAAGAGACCAAACCTTTGAAGATAAAGCTGAAGTAAAACATTATCCCAATCAAAGAAGAAGTCCTCCAAGTGTGGGAGAGCTGAGCTGCTTGTAAAACACTCACTCAATATGGGGTAGCTCAAGCTAACTAAGGGAAGCCACTCAGCACAAAGGGAGTTTTACATCACTTTCAGATAATCTGTAATCTCTGAAGTATTTATTCAATTAACTTCTTCTACTACCTAGTTTGCTATCTGTCCAAAATGGGGGAGATTGTAGAACCCAAGTTATTAGTACTTCACAGTAATGAGTAGTTTTGGAAATAACAAACTCTCTAGGATAGTAAAATTAATAAAGTACTAAGTTGACTCTTGATTAATAAAGGTAACTTTAGTTTATTCAAGGGAGAATAACTCAGTTTTGCTAGATGATTAATTAAGTTATAACTTAGAGTAGGAAAAGTTGAGTCTATACTAAGGACTACATAGTTTAGGATTACTTCACTCAGCTCGTGTGAGTTCTGGTTTTATTTAATTAAAAGCACATTCTGTTTAACACGTAGAGACTTAATGACACATGTGCTACTAATATTTTATGTGAAGGAACGAAATATTCCTTTAGTGCTTTTTAGGATAAAAGGAGTTGAAATTAAGGAAGATTCTCGTGGTCCTCACAATGCCAAGAGTGTCAATACGGTTGTCAGAGATTCCTTGCTGCAGTCCAAGTAAAAGGAATTTTTGTTATGCTCTGTGTCTCAAGTGTCTCCGCACGAATCTACCAACGTTAGCAAGGTCATCCAACTGGAAGACTCCACATTGCATTTGATTACGCCTCTCTCAGAACTAGATTGCTTGAAGATAAATGAGAATTTATCAACAGAATTTTATCGTGTCTCAACATTCAAATTCTATCTCTAAACGTCCTTGAATCTATCTCGAATGGGAAGATTTGAAAGATTTGAAGAGATGAGAAATTCAAGATCAGCAATATCATAAAGTTTGCAATGGCTACTTCACAGAGCTTCAAAGTATAAATTGAAGATTGGAGCAGACATTCAAACTTGGTGAATCACCTCGAATTCCTCAAAGAGCAAAAACATTGTGCAAATTACTCTATCTTCCAAAGAAACTCCACCCCAAGCAATCAACAAACATCAAAGCCTTATCTGTTTGTAATAGAGAGAAAGTACTTTGAATAACATTATAAGGATTCAACATTTCTATAAGTTGAATTTAGTTTGCATTCTTATATTAATCTGAGTGTCAGTTTGGGAAGGGTACCCAAACTGAGTTGAGCGATAGTTAGAAAGAAAGGTACTTTCTATAATAGTGTCTACCCACTGTAATGGTTTCTCCAACTATTGAAGGAACGACTCACTAGTGGATTAAAGATCGGAGATGGTATCCGAGGACTGGAGGTAGGCTAGGGGCTGAACTAGGATAAATCTCAGATGTTGATGTTCTAACTTTAAGCATTTAGCTTAATCAGTGGTCAGCTCATTCATCTATCTCTCTCATTCATTATACTGCTTGTTATCCAATCTATGCTAAGTAAATCTTACTAAGCTAAAGATTGAAGATAAACTATACTAGCAAAGCCAAGCAGTTTATTCATTTTTATATCGAACTCAGCACGCATACTAGCACGCATATAAAAAACCGAACTTGGCAATTAAACTTTAAAAATCTAAAAGTAACCAAGATTAAGCATTCACACCCTCCCTCTGCTATTGTTAAGAGCGCATTTATAGACCAACAATATCCCTAGTCATAGTTTCATTTAGAATGGACATCAATGAAGCAAATAGACTAACATGTGTAGGCTTACTCCTTGGATTGAATACAAGTAGCAAATCTAACAAGCTGAAGGTGGTACCTTGAGTTAACACATTAATGTATTTGGGTAATACATTGGAGACCGCTATAAGATAAAAACTTGGAAAAAACTATATCAATCTGTTCATGTTATGTCTTTTTGCAATAGTAGTACGAGTATCCTCTGATTTGAGATACTAGTTACTTTTGTAGAAGTTGCTATACTTTAGGTCATAGTTATGCATACCTTGGTGATTAGGATGATACAGATGATTACGAGTATAATGATGACCGTTTGTTGGTAATCTGAATGGTCATGATGGGATCCATCACTCTAATATAGTAATATAATGGGAGTTGTACCTTAAGGCCTCTTGTTGAAGTGTCACACTCATAAACCTCTTATAAGAGCATGAGATTGCTAGAACGGGTTTCTAATCAATCTCGGTACATAAAAACAAGTAATTTTCTTCGTGAACAAGTCTAATTTTGGGATAGCTACGGCTATTACATGAGTTATTGAACCTAAGTTAACAGTACTTCATAGTAATTAAAACATTTTGGAAATAACAAACTATCTAAGATAGTGAAATTAATTAAGTGCTAAGTAGACTCTTAATTAAACAAGCAAATTAAGCTATCGTAGTAGATTAATTAAGTACTAGGTTAAAAAGGCTTCCCCACCTAAGGAAGGAAAGAAATCACTAGTGGATTATAGCTTGGAAATGAATCCGGCTACTAGAGGTAGGCAAGGGACTGAACAAGGATAAAATCAGAGATGTAATATTTCTTAACTCTTTCATTGTCTTTATAGTGTTTTTCTCATACATTATCTCTCTGTTTATCAATTTTTCTTGAAAAACTAATCCAAGTGGAGTAGGTTACACCGTAAAGATTTAGGATAAACTATATCAGTGAAACTGAGTAGTTTATAGTTTTTAGACCAAAGCACATGACATTCTTAACTCACCACGCATCTAAAAACCTAACTTGGAATCAACTTTTATAAATTTTAAAAAGAACCAAGTAATTGAATTCACCCCCTATGCTGGATTATTTAAGCTAAAGTGCAAAAACAAGTGGTATCAGAGCAAGTACTTAGCTTCTAGGCACACTATCTAAGAGTTAAAGATCCTAAAGGCTTACAACAATTACAGTTTCGATTCATGGCAGATAACACTCCTTAAAGACGGAATGTGTGTGACCAGGCCTCCATTTTTTTTATGGCTAGCACTACACATTTTGGAAATATTGCATGAAAGCATGGTTAGCTATAGAAGTATGCCCCCAAATTTCCAGAATTATGTGGAATGGGGAGCGTATTCCAGTTGACCTAGAGGATTATGATGATGCTGACTTGAGGCTTCTCAAAGAGAATGTGGTAACCATCAATTACTTACATTGTACGCTAGATCTTAAAGAGTTTAATAGGGACTTGAGCTGTGAGACGGTGTAAGAAATCTAGAGGAAGCTGGAGGTCACCTTCGAGGAGACTGGTAAGGACAAGGAGTCAAAGATCAATCTCATGCTACCTGAGTATGAGCTATTTCATATGGGTACCAACGAGGGTATTTAATCCATGAATACCAAGTTTATTAATATCATTAATGAATTGAAAAAATTGGGCAAAGAATTCAACAAATAAGAGATGGTGAAGAATATTCTCAGAGTTCTCATTATAGAGTTGGATACCAAGAAGAGCGCCATCAAAGAAGCTCATGATCTAAAGACATACAACTATGATGAGCTGATAGGCACCTTGGTAACTCAAGAGATATCCCTTAGCAAATAAAAAGATGACTCCAAAAGGACTAAAGGTAAGGAGTAAGAGGGCAGGGCTATCATCCTTAGGGCTAACTCATCAGAAGAATAAACCAGTAATCATTCAGATGAGAAAATGGTGCTTTTCAATAAGAGATTCAATTGCTTTGTGAAGAAAGATGGGAAATTTAACAAGAGGAAGTTTTACAACAAAAATGAGCCAACTCAGCACCAGCAAGGAGTTGAGGAAGGACCCAAGAATGAGAACATCAAGGACATCAAATGCTTTGGCTATGGCAAGAAGGGTCATATTCAATCATCTTGTCCTAAATCTAAAAAGGACATATTCAAGAAGAAGTTCAGGCGTAAAAATGAGGCACTTACTGCCACATAGAGTGACTCTATGGAACCTTCATCATTAGATGAAGAAGTAACCAACTCTATCAATCTTTGCTTGATGATGATTGAGAATAATACGGGTGAGAGCTCAACATCTACTTCAAAGAGCAATTCATTCGCTGTTAACTCTGAAGTTGAGTGAAATAAAGAGAAGAATTTGTAAACTCAGTTACATCTTGAAAACCCTTTTTCAATAGAAGAGTTCACCCAAGTACTTTTGATGTTATGGACCTGACTAATAAGTCTAGCATAAACATGAAAGAGATAGTGAGGAGAAGTCAAGATCAAGAAGACACAATCCCTACCTTATCTCTTAATATCCGCTTTCTTTAAGAAAAGGCTAAATATCATGAGTGTCATAACAACAAGCTCGCTAAGAAATTAGATGAGTTAACTATTGAGATAACAACTTGAGAGAAGAAAAGGATTCTTCCTCCAGCTAACAACCCATCTTTGAGTAACGAAAATCGTAATTCTAAGGGGAAAGCATCCTCTAAAAAGAAGAAAGAGAGTAAGAGTAAACCAAAAGTGGTGTGTGGTTTTTAAGGGAAGGTTGGACATGCTATAGTAATATGTAGTCATATAAATGGTTACTATGATGAGTAAGACTAGAGTAACCTAAGCACTACTAACAAAGGAGGACCCAACTCAAAAGTATGGGTACCTAAGAAAACATAATTGTTTTGCTGTGAGCTTAAGATTCGCTAATGAAACTAGAATATGGTATTTGGATATTGGATGCTCTAGGAATATGATGGGATATGAAAGCTAGTTCATCTCATTGGATTGCAAAAGAAATGGGAGTGTCAGCTTTGGAGACAACTAGAAAGGAAAGATTAATGGATGCGACATTGTTTGTATTTCTCCTTTATTCAAAGAGGTGTGTATGGTCAAAGGACATAAGTTCAACTTACTAAGCATGGACCAGCTCTATGACAAAAGTAGGAAGGTTACATTCAACTCATTAGGTTGCTTAGTTATTGATAGTAAACTGACTCAATTATACTCGTTGCTTTTAGAATTAATAATGTGTATATGATTGATTTATCCCTAGGCTCCACTAATGTTTGTCTCTAATTGAGGAGGATAATTTGCGGCTTTGGCACAATAGGTTGGGTTATATAAATATGAACATTCTATCAAAATTAGTCAAAAAGTAATTAGTTGAGGGTTTACCTAGTATCAGCTTTGAGAAAGATAGGTTTTGCTCAGCTTGCCAGCTTAGTAAGCAGGTTAGAAAGTCTTTTAGGTCTATAAACAACATATTAACTAAGAGACCGTTGGAGCTCCTCCAACTTGATCTATTTGGCCCTTCAACCTATGAACATGGGCCGAAAAACATTCTCTTTCGTGGTAGTGGATGACTTCATGAGATTCACTTGGGTAGTCTTGTAGAGTAGCAAAGATGAAACCTTTGAGTCTTTTGTCAAACTCTGTAACTGGATAATGAATGAAATACGAACTAAAATCAATAAAATCTGAAGTGTTCGTGTACATGAATTTGAGAACTTCCATTTCGAAGAATTTTATTTAGCCCATGGTATTGACCACAACTTTTCCACTTCTTATACTCAACAAAATGGGTTGTAGAAAGGAATAATATAACCATAGCTGAAATGGCTTGATCCATGGCGAGTGATAATAATCTACCAAAGTACTTTTAGGGAGAAGTAGTTAACAGATCTTGTTATATCTTGAATCGAGTTTTAATTCACCCTTGAGAAAACACCTTATGAGCTTTGGCAATGGTGCAAGCCTAAGATTAGTCATCTCATATCTTTTGGCCGCAGGTGTTTCATTCTAATTACATAAGAGAAGCTAGGTAAGTTTGATCCAAAGTCTGATGAAGGTATTTTTCTAGTTACTCAACTAACATCAAGGCATATAGAATATATGTTAAGATAACCAGCTTATTAGAGGAGCCTATGCATGTAGATTTCGATGAAACTAATAATAAAGATAAATGAACATCTGGTGAAGATGAAGGAGTAAACTAGCAAGGAAACAAACTCAACATGCCACTCTTTGTTCTTCCCAACCTAGAACAAGTGCCAGAAATTGAGAAGTTAAAGTTGATGAAAATCTCTCAATCTACTTCAATGAAGTAGAAGATCAACCTCATCCTCAACATCATAGTGTAGAGACTCCCTTTATAGATCCAAATCTTCCAAGAGAGATTAGACTCATCGTAATCACCCACTTGAAAGTACTATAAATGATGTTCATAATCCATTTATAACATGAGGCCAGCCCAAAGGATGACGAGCCATCCAACTTTCATCTCTATGATTGAACCTATGAAGTTTAAAGATGCAGAAGGAGATTACTACTAGATAATCGCAATGCAAGAGGAATTAAATTAGTGTTATTGTAATGATGTTTAGGATCTAGTTCCTAAGCCGAAAGGGCAATCAATCATCGGTACCAAATGGGTTTCTAAAAACAAGCTTGATAAAGATGGTGTGGTTGTTAGAAAAAGGCCAGGCTTGTTGCTTAAGGCTACAACAAAAAAGCAGGCATAGACTATGAGACCTATGCAGTTGTAACTCCCCTTTAAGTGATTAGGATCTTCTGTACATTTGCATCGCACGTGAATTTTAAGTTGTTTCAAATGGATGTTAAGAGTGCATTCCTAAACGACTTCATTCAAGAGGAAGTATATGTGAGCTAGCCTCCAGGAATTAAAGATGCAAAGAATCCTAAGCATGTCTACAAATTAAAGAATGCTCTATATGAATTAAAGCAAGCACCTAGTGCTTGGTATGTAAGGCTGACTAACTTCCTACTCAGCAAAGGCTATGAAAGAGGGAAAGTAGATAAGAATAAGAAGGAAAATTTGTTTCTTGTCAAAATCTATGTGGATGATATCATATTTGGAGCAACCTATGAAAAGCTTTGGAAGGAGTTCAACAAGAAAATGAAGAGTGAGTTTGAAATGCCAATGAAGGGAGAGCTCAACTTTTAACAAGCAAAGTGAAGATGGAATCTTCATTAGTCAAGTAACGTATGCCAAAGAATTCATCAAAAAGTTTGATATGGAACATTTGAAGCCAATATCCACTCCCAAGGTCACTGACATAATCTTGAATATGGCTGAAGTTGGTAAGCCGATAGATAGCAAGTTCTACAGAGGTATTATTGGTTCTCTCCTATACTTAACTACTAGTAGGCCTAATATTCAATACTCTGTACGCTATTGCACACGTTATCAAGATGATCCCAGAGAATCTCACTTAACAACTATTAAGAGAATTCTTCGATATTTGCAACATTCAATTGATGCAAGTCTATGGTATCCCAATAGCATAGATTTCAATCTTATAGGATGCACAAATGTAGACTATAGAAGAGACAAGCTCAATGGGAAAAGCACCACAATAGGATGCCATTTCCTTGAAGATTGCCTTATCTCATGATGCAACACGAAGTAAACTTCTATTGCGCTGAATACTATAAAAGCTAATTACATGGTAATAGGAAGTTGTGTAGCACAATGGCTTTGGATGAAGTAGCAACTAGAGGATTGTAGTATAAAGTTAAAATGTCTCGAAGTTATGTGTGATAAGAAGAGCATAATTGACCTATCCAAAAATTTAATTCTGCATGGTAGGATGAAGCATGTCAATATTAGACATCACTTCATAATGGATCATGTGCTAAGGGGAGATGTCAAACTGGAGTATGTTCCTTTTGATAAACAACAAGTTGACATTTTCACCTATCCGTTATCAAAGGAACAATTCAATACTCATAGGGACCTAATTGGAATGGTGAACCCCATGTGAAGAAAAATTCTTAAAAAATGGCAAAGTGTTGAAAATCAATTCTCAACTCAACCGAGTGAGTTAACATGTATTTAACCCCATTAGTTATTTTAAAGTAACGCTTTTAGTTTAGTTTTCATGGTTAAAAATCAAAAGCTTCTTTATTGAAAGGATACTTTAAATTAGAACCATTTAAAATTGAAACTATACTATTTTATCAAATAGGTTAAAACCTTATTCATCTCACTATTTATATTTGGTCTTGGATTGCGAGGGTGCCATGTATCACTTGGTAGTTGAAGAGGCTATAAAAGAAGAAACTTGTTGGAGAGAGAGAAGGTTACCTATAAATTTCAACTCTCAAGTAAATTTCTCAAAAGAACCCTAATTTATTTTCTCTCAATTTCTTTTTTGCAAATGATGAACACCAAGAAAACCCTTATTCTTCAAAAGCATAAAGAAGAGAAACATGTTTATGCATATTGATGGAATAACGGAGAAAGTTATCTTGCCTCAAGGAACTAGGTTCACCATGATAAACTGGCTAGAAGACCAAGAGTTTGGACTAGTGTTTGAGGTCAATTATGATGGATTGTTAAAAAAAAGACCATGCATAGGTCATTAGGTAGCTGAACCTAAACCGATTTGTTCTCTTGCACAATCTAGCCATTAAGGATTTGATTAGAAAGTTCTATACCTATATCTACTCAATATAAGGATTTAATGATGTTCTGATGGTAAAGATTGATAATACCTCATTCTCTATCTATGCAAAATTGATTGGCAGCCTCCTCAATATGCCATTGAAGGGTACAAAGTTGAGGAGAAATGAAGAAAAAGAGATAGTGGAAGATTCGGAACTACTGACTGATTATGGGTATGGAGATATTGCAAGGGCAAGCCATGAAATGTAAGTCAAATTGATGCTACCAAAGACTAGATCTCTTAGTAGCTGCACTTACTTTGAAAGACGTGTATCTAAAAACTTAACTAGGAATCAATTTTTATTAATCTTAAAAAGAGCCAATTAATCACATTCACCCCCCTCTACTCGATTATTTAAGTCAAAGTTGACCAACATGAGCTAATAGTTAATCTGAGCTTAATATACTAGATGGTACTTAACATGATGGAAGGAGTTTATTGTACTTGTTATTATTGCAAAACAGGATTAAGTCACAGGCACGTGCCGTTCCAAGTATCGGGGGATCATACACCTTTACTAGAAAGCCCATTTGATCGAGTAGAGTTATTGGGTTCCATATCGGTTTTGAATATAAAGCTTAAAGGTTCCTCGATGGAAAACCATGTTTTGGTCAACCTCAAGCGAATAAATACTTCAATATCCTATGAGGTCACACATTGGGCCTTCACCTGGCTTTAAAAAAAATTATATTCGGGGTCTATACCGAGAATAAAAGGGAGAGTTAAACTCATTTTGGATGGACCATTAATTAAATGGTTAGACTAATAATATATGAAAGAGGAACTAGAAAAATTACACGAGGTGGAGCAAGAGAATTTTTCCTATTACGAGTGGGCCTTGTGAACATGTGTTGTTTGCAAGAGGGGCTTGTGTGGCAGCTACACGAGCACAAATGTGCTCACGGGCCTCTAGCATGCTCTAATGAAAGCCTGCACATGCTGGTGGGTTGTATGACAGAAACCGCTACTTGGCTTAACTTGCATGGAGCAGCAATGTAGGCCCATCAATTACTCGAAAGCCAGGCTTGTAGGTTATCTTGCAAGGCCTCACTTATGGGATAAGAGAAGCCCACATGGGTTTTCCTTGGTGGCCATGCATAGTCCATTGAAGTGGGTTGTGCATGCGGGGTTAACCAATGGAGCATGGAGTTCTACGCATCAACTCGATTTTGGGATGGGGATTTTTCCCATCCCACATTGAAAATAAGGGGAGTATTTTTGCTCCTTTTCCACTATGATAATAGCTTGTGCTAATAGAGTGTTGTCTAATTGTTCTAACAGATTGTTGCACCACACCAAAGGAAAGCACACATCAACTAGTAACAGTCTAAACTTAGATTTTAGGTTTCTTTTAATAAGTTTTATGTCAATCATGTCATGCATAGGAGTTCCTTTGTCCGTATGTAGTTCTATCGAGCCCTCTTTAGTTAAAAGAGAAGTTGATTCTGCCGCAGATGATTATTCCGAGATTGACAATGAATCATCAACTTCACTTACCCCAAAAATCTTATCGTTACACTGTAGGCAGCCCACCCCTTGGTGGAAATGGGTGTAAACCGTTACCTCGTAAGCCCCGGTTGATATCAAAAGGATAGGTTCGTAGTTCCCATGGGAACTGACACAAAAAATGATACTATGTCCAACCTATCTGGTTCATCAAAGTTGAAATTAATAGCCACAATTATCCTAAAATTACTTGTCAATTCACATACTATACCCGTTCACAAACAAATTTCGGGGGAATACCTATTAAATCTAAATACATGATGTGTTCGGAAGGGACAAACTCTTCAAAAAGATGCACAATTGATGATAAAATATGATTCAACACAACCCAATCATGATCAACAAATCTAAGCATCAATTCAATCGAAATAAAGGTGATAATTGCAAGATTTCCCCCTACCGAGGCTGTAAAGGAAATATCAAAACCATGTTCACAAAAAAATTCAAATATATTTCGAATATAAGAAATGATCTTGACCGAAACCATACATGCCTTCGCTTTCCACGGATTAGACGAGATAAGAATATCTATTTGACTTTTGCCACTAGATAGTCTCGGACTCTTCGAACCTCTTTGGACCTTCGCTTTCGAATTAGTTTTCCCCGCTCCATTACTTCCCCGCTATTGATGGATATGGTTATTTGGATTCTTGATTGACTCACGACTGACATTCGCCACTGCAGCGTATGAGCTCTCATCACGAGGTGAATTGCAATAACCTTAGTTTTAATGGGCACTAATTTCCGAGTCGTTCCCTGTGCAATAGATTGGCTGTTTCTAAAGAACCTAGCTTTGAAATCACGGAGCCTGATTGTCCTAATCTGAACCGAGTTGATCCTGTAAAGAACTTCATGGGTGCGAAGCGATCCATCCACACTAACAAACCCGAAATTGAGGTTCCTAGCATTCCTTCTCCTTGCAACATACACCCATCCTTGCACTCCATATTTCACAAAACTCTTCTTCATAACCATTGAATCATATGAATTAGGAAAGTTATCAAAGTATAGTCTGTTGGGTGATCGGACCATATCGGCTTGGTTTGGTGAGGGGTGAAAACACTGATTGTTAGTTCCGGCGTAAGAGATTTCATGGGGGTGCTGCTTTGGTTGGCGACTGCGATCATGTTCATCATATGATTTGGTGGTGGTTTAAGGGTGGCGGCGGTGGAGGGGGAAGGTGTTCTTGTGGCGGCGGTAGGTGGATGAGATTCGGATCGGGTGGCGGCTTTCATGGTTCTATAGTACTTAAATTATTGATAAACTCTATCCTTAATGGATTAGTCCGTGAGAAAAAATTAATTAATGAAAGGTATGATTGATTCCGTTTTTCCAAATCCAAAAGCCGATGTTATACGATTTAACTAATTTTTATCGACAACAACTTCTTGAATTATTAAGTAATTCTAAATTGATCCTAAGAATTGAAACATACATAAGATATCAAAATTTGGATGGGCTGTTTTTTGAATTTAAATTTCTAATACGAAATTATTAATTTTATAATATTACGTAAACTGAATAATTAAAACTACCCGCACTTTGCACCATTAACATAAATAATGTTTCATTAAAATGGGAGAAAATAAAAGTAAAAGAAAGAAAGATAATTAATTAAAGACACCTAATTGTGAAAAACAAATGTCCCACCAGACCTAACATAGTAGTGAGAGTTTAATGAAATGGCGGCTGACAAAAATTAAGAATACAAGTCAAAAGGCGGCTGAGACTAAGCCCTGACAGAGAAGACTTCATGAATGAACAAGGCGACTATTAAAAAGCATAGCAAATAAATACAAATGCAGGGTAGGCTATTAGTTGATGGCCGAATGTAGTTTTCCTTTTTCTCAAACTGGCTTTTCTCTGGCTCACAAGTTGGGACAAAACTTGCTGTAACTGGCCAGAATTGCATTCAAAACCAGGAGAATAATGTCAATTATCAATTTGCTCATTCTTCTATCTGAATTTTCTTAATTTCTTTCAATTGAAATTGCAAAAATTTTAAATAAAGGAAAAGAGAGATGATGAATAATTGTTTATTATGTTGTTGAGAAAAGCAAATCAAATATTACAAATTCAAGTGGGGATAACATCAAACCCTAATTACATGATTGAAAGATTAAAAATAGAAAACGAAAGAAACAATAAGAATTTCCACATGCCGGAAGTTGAAGGAGGGACACCACAGGACACACCCAAAGGCACGCCGACTTGGGGAGGTGAAATAACAAATTCCCATTCCAAACACTGATTGGCAGCATATCAAAGGAATCCTCGCTTCTTTAAAGGAGTAGGCGGCATATAACTCTCCTGCGTAGTAATCTTGGGCTTCCTTTACTTCTCTTGAGCATTCTAGCACTTCTACCTCCTTATTTCGGGCTGAAACTGGCACGTTATTGGGGGCTGCTGCAGGAGCTATCGCTATGCACATGGGCACAATCAGAACAAGGAGAACAATAATGATTCTTTTCATCATTCTTCTTTCTACTTTGTTTTATTTCTTTGAGAGACTCAAAGTATCAATTGAATAATGTGAGATTGTGGTTTTCTGAGAATGCTTGATTGTTTATACAGAGATGGATTACTTGTACAAGATTCTAGAATTTCTTATTTAGGCGTAGAAATTAAGCTGTTTATTTAAGATTATTCTAATGAAGAAATCGATGAATGTGCCTAATATTGCAATCCTTATCGAAAACTAGTTTCAACTGAATCAAATGGAATCCTAATCCTACTCTATTTGAGATATCATAAAATTTCTTGTTTATAAGTACATGTTGAATAAATCGTCCAGTAATCTTTGGAAATTGGGTTTATTAGCTGTATGCGAGTTCACTAAGTTTTCCTATTCTGTTTTTATCCTATTACTGGAAACTCTCAATCAGCAATGTGAACATCAATATTTCAGTAAAGCCATGTTGAATTACATTTTCTGAATGTGACCGTCTTTCTACTGAATTTGGCTTTGTGTCAAGTCTGTACAACTTTTTCTTAGTTTTTTTACATGATGCTTGTAACTATAACAGAAAGATATTGAAGTTCTGCAATCTGATGTGGAGTTGGAAAATAATCTCTTGTCAATGTTTGTTCTTGGTTATGATTTCTAAATGTATATGTAGGTTCTGTTGTTTTCCAGTTTCAAGGAATTTTCGGAATGCATGCTCTTGGATAAGGGCCTTGTTAATTCAGCAAGTACACTATTTCCATCCTTCAACATTGTGTTGCGATGATGCACTGTTAGGCTGATCTATCGTTTATTAACCACAGACCTGACTTTTGTACTTTTAAGTGATCTATTTAATCATCGATTACTTGCTTTTGTGTTGATGAATCTATACCTTTTTGTCTCTTTAAGTAAATTTATCACGGTCTGCAGCCTATTGCTTTGCCATGGCTACTACTGGACTCATTTATTTACGATTGAACAAACTGAGCTGCATTGTTTCTGTAAGAATATATTTCCTTCCGTTAGTGATGTTGTGAAATGTTTGACCAAATTGCATTACATTATATTTTTTTTTAAAACCTCCGAAGTAACATTGTGTCCCTTTTTCGGAAAAAGTTTGGAGTGGATAAATATTTCGGGGCGAGCGTCCCAACTAGGTTGATGTACTCGCTTGCCTACAAAACACCCACCCCTTTATTAATTAAAAGGAATGTAAAAATACAAAAAAGTTAGGAAAAGGAAAATAAAAGATCGGTTTCCGATAATCAGCAAGAACAAGCTATCTAAATCTATAGCTAACACGACTACTCGCATCATGACAAAGTAAATCTCGGCAAAAAATTGGTGCTCCTCTCCATTCTGAATTGGTCTTAGAGATCCTACCGTGGTTGGCCAGCGCATCCGCAACTCGGATGCCTTCTCGGAAGATGTGTGCTATCATGATTTGCATATTTTTTGTGAGTAAAAGACATTCAGACCAAGTTGTCCTAATGTGCCAAGGGACCCTCTTACTTCCAGAATGAACAAGTTGAACAACATAAGTGGAATCGCTTTCAATCCAAAGACGTGACCAGCCCATCTCCGCTGCCATTTTAACAGCATGTATCACTGCTTCAGGCTCCCCAACAAAGGAAAAGGCTGACTCCTTGTGAAAAGAAAAGCCTAAAATAAAGTTGCCATTAGAGTTTTGAAATATACCCCCACAACTAGAAGGGCTTGGTGATCCATCCATGGAGGCGTCTGTGTTAATTTTCATCCACCCGGCCATTGGCCAGGACCAACTGACAAGGATAATCCTGGGGGCTCTTTGCTGCCTTGGAGAAAGGCCTAGGTTGTGGAGTTTTTGAATTTCAATTCTCGAATTCCAAATATGGTCGAACCCAAGGCTATCCGTTCTTCAAAGAATTACCCAAAGTTGTTGAAGCCTTAAGTGAATGTTTGGCATCTTGTCTTCGAAAATACAAAGGTTAAGGGTTTTCCAGATGATCCAAATAGTGTTTACAATGGCTGAGTTCCAAAGTATCTGAATTTGTGGGTTAAAGTGAAAGCTAAATGAATCTAAAATGCCATTACTATTTCGAGGGGTTCGGCCAAATAAGGAATGGATTGCAGTCCATATCGTATCAGCAAATGAACAGTGGGCAAAGAGATGGTCTCTATCTTCGGAGTGTGCATTGCAGAGGAAACATCTTGAAACAATATTCATGCCTTTTCGGCAAAGTGCGTCATGAGTGGAGATGTGGCCTTGGGTGACTTTCCAACATGTGAGCGAGTGGGACTATGTGATAGTATGGGGCCAGATTTGGTTTGCGAGTTGGCAAACTTGATGACGCGGTTGTGACCATTGGTAAAATAATTTAACTGTAAAAAGGCCATTGCTTGCCGGCTTCCAAAAGCATATGTCTTCTGTCTCATCATTTAGGGGAATGTCTCTAATCTTTTGTTTCATTTCTACCATGAGTTGGTTGGGGAGGGCTGCTGCCCATTTTTTATCGACTACGAAATCAGCTACCGTTTCCATTTTCCTAGCCCTATCAGCCTTGGGAATATTCATTTGGGTTGCTACTGTGGGAACAATCCATTCCGAGTTCCAAAAGTTCAACCTTGAATGAGGCCTGATAAACCAGATGATGTTGTCATGAACTTCATCAAAGACGATTCGTATGGAATTCCAAATGCTAGAATTGTTTAACCAATCACGAGGTGTGCCATTCTTTAAAAATCTCTTTCTCAAAATTGCATAGAAGCCTCTCCTCGACTTGATGATTTCCCAAGCTAACTTTGCAAGCATTCAGTTGTTTGTGTCTACAAACTTTTTTATTCCGAGACCCCCTGCTGCCATCAGTTTAATGAAAATCGACCATGGTACGGTAACCATTTTCTTTTTATCGACTCTACCGCTCCAGATGAAATTTCTCATTCCGCATTCCAAATTCTTCAAAAGTGACGCTAGCCATTTGTACACCATAAAAGAGTGTAGTAATGAGCTACCAATGACTGATTTGATGAGAACCAAACGTCCCACCATAGAGAGCGAGGTACCGATCCCACACGTAAAACACTGTAGAATTTTGTGATAAATACGCCTAAAAAAAGAAGCCTTCAGTGACCCACGAAAGAGAGGAACCCTGAGGTAATTAAATGGTATTTCCCCTTGCTTTACGCCTGTGATAGTCGCGAGGTTTTGCTCTCTCACCTCATTGATTGACGGGCTGAAATAGATGGCTGATTTGCTCCATTTTACATGCTGACCCGAATTAGTCCCATACATTTTAAAGGCATCGTTGATGACTTTCATGTTGGAGATGGAGGCATTGCAAAATAGGAGGATGCCATTCGCATACAACATGTGCGAGGGGAAGAGAGTGTCCGTCATGTAAGTCATTTGTTGAAGCGTGCCAGAATTCGCTAGTGACAATAGTAGACGGCTGAAGAAGTCCTCTGCCAAACAAAATAACAAGGGTGATAATGGATCTCCTTGTCGAACTCCTTTAGAGCAGCTGAAGTAACCTCGTGGACCTAAAGGCGTGAGGATGGAGATACAAGCAGAGTGCAAGATGCTTCTAATTCCTTTGATGAAGAAATCTGAGAAATTAAAGGCTTCAAGAAGTGATAATAGGAAGTTACAATCAAGTGTATCGAAGACCTTCCAAATATCGATTTTAATAGCAACGTTTCCACCGAAGCCCTTATGACCCAAAACATTAACCCCCTCCGAAGCCATATCAATAATTTCATGAATAAGTCTACCTTTCACGAAACCAAATTGGTTGTCGAAGAGAATACCATCTGCAAAGTCTCTCAAACGATTGGTTATAATCTTCGTTATAACTTTAAAGATGAAGTTACTCATCATGATCGGTTGGAAATCTTCAGCTTTGTCAGCCCCGTCTTTCTTCGGAATTAAGATCATGAGGCTAGAATTAAGGCCCGGCAACATGAAACTCGATGAGAAAAAGTCTTGAACCACTTTACAAACATCTATGCCAACTATGTCCCAGAACTCCTGGAAGAAAATTCCTGTGAAGCCATCAGGGCCAGGTGCACTACTCGGATCCATAGAAAAAATCATTTCTTTAATTAAATAAGCACTTGGCTATTCCATTAAAATGTGGTTGTCATCTTTGGTAACCCTCCTCGGAATAAGGGATTGGATCAACTAGCGATGTATTGTGGTAGCCCCGTCAGTGTGAAACAGGTTGCCAAAGTGTTCGATCATGGGCGTAGAAATTTCCTCCACGTTCGCAGTCATGGTACCGTTAATTATGAGGGATTTAATTCTTGATTATGATCAACGAATATTGGTAGCCCAGTGGAAGAAATTTGTCTTTTTATCTTCCTCTTTGAGCCATTTTATCCCACTTCTCTCCTTGTAATAAATCTCTCTTTGTTTTAGGTGCAGTTCAAGTTGAGAGTGCGCCCTTAACTCTTCCATCTATAATGTCTCCATCATCCCATCATTAGAAATTCTGCCTTGAATGTCCAACAGCGCTCTCTCATTATCTCGGACGTTACTATCCAAGTTACTAAAAACTTCTCTATTTTATCTTCTAATAATCGGCCGAAGCTTTTTGACCTTCAACATGAGTAATTGGGTTGACGTTAGTGAAGGGAAATCAGCCTTCCAATGAGTCTTGATAATATCACGAAGTGAAGAGTGTGTCACCCACATGGATTGAAAACGGAATCGTGAAATTCTTTCTTCGCCAATATTTATCGTGAACAACATAGGATGATGGTCTGAGCGATGTCAAGCAAGAATCGTGCAGTTGTAGTTTTTACAAACATCTACAAATTCCGAGCTAATCAGAGCTCTATCTAGTCTGGAGTCCACCCAGTCGATGCCATTGTGGTTGTTAGTCCATGTAAAGAAAGGTCCCATGGCAGCAACATCAATAAGGTTTGAATCATCAATCCACTCTCGAAAATCCTGACACGATCGAGAACTAGGAGGCAACCCATTTTTTCATGAATGCTAAGTACGGCGTTGAAGTCACCCAACCAGATTCATTTCATCATCTCGGACACCGATGCAATACGAATATCATGAAAAAAGTTAGAACGATGGTTTACGCTTGTGCTAGCATAAACTAAACCAAGATTAAAGCTGAAATTATTTTTATGTAAAGTAACATCAATGAATTGATCTGACTTGGTAATAATATTATGACCCCACTCACAATTCTTCGATTTCAAAAGCCACAAAGTTGGAAAGCTTTTGTCATTTGAAGCAATGAACTCAAAGCCAACTTATCTCCAAAAAGACTCAGCAATTCTATCAAAATTAATCATAGGTTCAGCAACACAAATAAACAATGGCTTATAAGCCATAATCATATTACAAAGATAATTTTGGGTACCAGCATTAAGGATACCCCTACAGTTCCAAAAAAGAACTATCATTGAGTATACCTTCTCGTGGACGGTCACGAAATATGTAATGGCAAGGTTGAGTTCCCGGATTTTTTCCTCATTCTTGTCGTAATTTGCCAATCTCTGGCTTCCTCCTTTCAGCTAAGTCAGCCCACAATTTGTTGGTAATTGTTCTCAGTGGCGTATTTGTTTGTCCTCCTACAAGGTCAATGAATAAATTGATACCATTCGGATTGATGATGGTATTGGATGCTAAGGTATACTCATCCGCAACACTCAAAGAGTCATCAGAGGAGTTCGAATGAACCCCCTCAGCTTGGTCACCCCCCTCTTGTTCACTCGGTGAGTAAGCTTCTATGCTGCCTCGGATGACTTGATTAGTTAGTGGGGCTTCTGCTGGTTTTTTACCAATACTATTTTGGATATTCGCAAAAACTTTCACCACCGAGATCTCCATTTGAAAGAACTCAATAAGCCTCTGTTGTCTCGGCCTGCTCTAATTCAATAGTTCCAAGTTTCTTGTTTCACGTTTGCTTGTTTCTTCAGCATGTGGCTTCATGATGTCCATTTTCTTAGATTTTTCTTTTCTCCCGGTCTTGTTATTTGGATCGGTGGTGCCTGGTTTCTTGTTCTATCTACAATCATATGAATGAGGACCTATCGAATTACAAAGCTTGCAAAATGTGAGCAGATTCTCAAAGATTAGGTCTATCAAAATTTCCCCCCCTCTTGCGCTACACCTAAAGTGCTTGGCAGCCCCGAGGACAAATCTACATCAACCAAGATCCTAGCATAATGGCCAAAGGAGCCTTCCAATGTAGCCTTATCCACATGGAGCATCAAGTTGAAATAGCTCGCTATCTCCGCTAGCATTCTTGGATTCCAATATTCCCATGGCAACCCCTGCAATCTCACCCAAACTTGTGTGTTTGTGATATTTTTCACGTAAGGATCAAAATCCGGCGTCCATGATTGCATTCGAAAGTATCCCGGTTTCAAATTCACACTACCCTTGCTCCAAACCAAATTCTTAAGGTCGGTCATACCCATCAATAGAAGAAAGTATCCACAGCCAATAAGGATAAGGCCTCCAATTCTGATTTAACTCCTAGATCTTCAAGAGATGGGTCTTTAATTCCTCTACCCAGGGTGGCTGACTTCCCTTGGGTAGGATTAAACGGCCAATCAAAGACGAGGTACATGGTTGTACCCTTTGATTAGCCGAAGAGAATTCCATAATGACAAGGCAAGATAAGGATTTAGACAGTGGAAAAACAAGATAAATCAATATCAGGATCAAAGATTAAGATCAAGAAAGCATAACAAGAAAGTGGCTAGGGTTTCATCCATTTTTTTCTTAGCCCCTCTTAACAAAAGAAAAGTAAAACTTACGTCTTTTAGAAGTTTACAGAAGCCTAGAAAATTATGATGGAAAAAATGACCGGTGATCGTAGAGTGGTCGGAGATGGTCAGAGCTTTGAGAGCTTCTCTTTCTTCTTTCTCTCTCTAAAACTTCTTTGTTTTTTACGAATCTTGCATTTTATATATTTATTCATATATAAAGATGAAAAATTTTAATTGATGTGTTATTATGATTGTCATTTTAGTGTTGGAAATTACATTATAATAACATCGAACATTTAATGTTTTGAAAACCTCCAAAGAGACAATGAGTCTCTTCATTTGAAAAAGTTTGGGGCAGGTGAAAATTTTGGGGTGCTCATCTCAACTAGGTTGATGCGAGATGCTTACCTACAAAACACATATCTCTCTTTTTATTAAAAAGAGCACGTTACAAAACGTGAATCGCCCAAATAAATTGCAATGTTCATGTACAAATAGAGCTAGCTTGAAATAACTCTTGACATCCGTGAACTCTATGGAAAATGAATTCATTCCTTCTCTTCCAAATGCTCCAAGAAATCGAAAACCATAAAGTAGTGCCAAACTCCCTATGCGTTCCCTTGTTGAAGAGAGATCTCCAAACCAATAAAAAAATCATACACACAACCCGAAATTGCCATAGAAATACCAGCCCATTAGAAATTTCGATTCTATAATAGCCAACTATCACAGGAAAAAAGTAAAAAATCATCAATGGGTTTGCTCGGATCACAAAAAGGACAAGTAGAATCGGACAATGATGCGCAACCACGGTTAAGTAAGAATTCCTTTATTGGGATTCTTTTGTGAAGAAAAAGCCAACCAAAATAACTAATTCTCGGAAGCATGCATGTGTTCCAAATCAACCCAAACAAAATAGGAGGATTCGGCCAATTGACGCCCTCGTAAAAGCCCTCACAAAAAGAAGCAGTAGTGTAGATTCCCTTTGCTCCCAAATTCCAATGAAACCCATCAGTAACTGAAGAGAACATTGGTTGAAATTCAATGGAACTTAAAGTATCGAATTCCACATCAGGAAAAGGTTGGGGACTGATTGGAAGATCATTTTTTTAGCTCAACAGCTCAGTTGCGTTCATCTAAACGGAGGCGCCTATGCCAAACCGGGCCGTAAGTTGCTAAATAACATGACACACACTTGATCGACGGTGCATTTTTTCCAAATGCAAAGGTTCCATAAGTCATCAAATAGAACCTTCAATAGAAGTCCAATTATCTTGCCAAAATTGAGTTGAAGAGCCGCTGCTTAAACAAACCTTATAATTGACAGTAAAAAAATTTCAATGGGGCTGGAAACGGCAGTAGTAGTGCATAACATTCAACCAAATCAGCGATAATTTTGAATTGTCAAACTCAGAAAGATCCTACCATGAAGAAAAACCATGCCTTTTTGCATAAAAAAACAGCCCATAAAGACTCATCATCCACATTCCAAAGGCTCCATAACCACTTACAAAGCAAACTACCGTTTACAAGTCTGAAATTGCGAATAAATAACCCATTTAAATGCTTCGAAGGGGAAATAATGTCCCAACTAAACTTGCAAATTCCACCAATATTTGCATCTCCATGCCATAAAAAATTCCGCATTAGTGACACTAATTTTTTATTGATCGCCAATGGAATTTGAAACATTGATAATAAATAAACTGGGAGATAAGATAGAATTGATTTAATGAGAATCACCCTTCCCGCATACGATAGACATTTGCCCAGCCAATTAGCCAAATGGGTTTGAAATTTTCCAATTAAAGGGTCCCAATTGCCACTACTTATTGTTTATAACTTAGAGGAGCACCGAGGTAAGTCACGGAGAATTTCTCAATTTTACAACCAAGCTTTGAAGCGCACTAGCGAATGGTGGAATTGTTAACATTAATACCAATCAATAAGCTCTTGTGGAAGTTTATTCTTATCCCAGAAATCAATTAAAAGAATAGGAGAATACGAATCAAGGGCTGAATTAATAACGCATCCACCGATAAGAAACCATTAGTATCATTCACGAATTGTAAGATAGATATATTTGGAAAATTATCATCGATTTTTTAAAACCCGGTAGCAATCCCTCATGAATACTTGCATCAAGGAGTTGTTTAAGCCCTTCCACCATAAGCACGAAGATGAATGGTGACAACAGAACCCCTTGCTTGACCCCTCTACGAATATTAATTGGTGAACCGGGGCTGCAGTTAACCAAAACTGAGGTGGTTGAGTTGTGGCGATAACCACGAAGCCAAGAAATCCATTTATGATCAAAACCCATCTTTGTCAAAACCGCATCAATAAACACCCATGAAATATAGTTAAAAGCCTTATGGAAGTCTAGTTTTAAGATAAAACATGCATGTCGATGATGGTGGACGAAATAGACGATTTCAGACGCAACAAATGAAGATTCATGAATATTATGATCACTAACGAAGGTGAATTGATTCCTAGAGATAAGAGATGGTAAGATAACCTTGAGATGAGCTGATAGTAACTTCGCAACCACTTTATAGACCCCATGAATAAGAGTTATTGGTATGAAATTTTGAAGAAAAGAACTCCACGAGATTTTGGGGATAAGAACTGTGTAGAAGCCTTTGACGAATTAGGAAGGAATGATGTTTCGTGAAATTGGTTGAATAGAAGCATAAAGTCTCACTTAGATATGTCCCAAGCTTGTTTATAGAAGAGGTGATTGAAACCATCCGGTCCCGGAGATTTATTCCCATGACAAGCGCATAAAGAGTTTCAAATCTTATCCTCTAAAAATGGCTTCAGCAGGTCTCGATTTTGAGCTTCACAAACTCAATTAAATGTTAGCTTATAGATAGAAAATGGGATGGCTGTAGAGGTTACAAACATGTTCGAGTAAAATGAGTTGATTGTGAAACCTATCTCTTGTAAATCGAATGTGAGAGAGCCATTTAATTTAAGACAAGTCAGCCAATTATTCCTAAAGTGGGCTAATGCTATCCGATGGAAGAATTTTGTTTTGTAATCCCCTAAAAGAGACCATTTCGCTCGAGATTTCTGATGTCTAACGCTCTCTAATTGCTTCCGTTTAGTTACCATGTCCGATTTTGCCGAAATCAAGGCTTCCATGTCCGAATTGTTAAGAGGCTGCGACACCGAGCTACAAGTCAAGGCGAGAACTTTGGTTTCGAGCTCCACAATGCTTTTATCCATGTTTCCAAAATGCAACACATGCCACAGCGTAATTTCTTTATTAAATAACTCTAAACAGTAGGCAAAATCTTGGTTACCATTCTTACTACAAATATCCCTCCATTTTCACTAAATAAATGGAAGATATTCACTTTATCCCACCAACAATTAAGCGATCTAAATGGACTCAATCTCGGAGGCAAATGTGACTTACTTAGAAAAAGGATTGGGAGGTTGTTTAATTGTGTCGCGTCTAAAGTGCGAATAGAGAAATCAAGCCAACGATCTAAAATGCTACAATTTACCAAAACCTGATCAATTATAGAAAAGGACCTTGCGTTATGCCAAGTGTAATCTCTCACTTCCAACAAGATTTCAATAAGTTCACAAACATTTATGAATTCACATAAGCAAGGAAAAGATGGTGAAATAAACCCACTCGATCTTTCATTATCATACAAAACCTCATTGAAATCACCACAAACAATTACATTCTCCAAGACATTAATAATCAGTGAAAATTCTAACCACATCAATCTCTTCTCATTCCAATCGTAAAACCATAAAGCGTAACCACATAAAAATCCAAAATAGATGTGGAGAAATGAAAAATAATCCAACGAGTGGATGAGGCAAATAGTGAACCATGTAATAAAATGTTATTCCAAGAAATTGCAATCCCACCCGAAAGACCTTGCATCTTTGTTCTTGTTTAATGTCAATATGGGATAATACTACATCTCCAACACTCCTTCTCAAGTGTAACACATAGCAGAGGGCATTCGCGTAAATAATACGATTGGACCTTACCTACCAGCTTAACCTTTTGGATCAAGCGGTTTCATGACATACTAAACATCCCTATTATATATTTATGATGAATTCACAGACTTAACCTGTTTCCTTAATTTGTATCTTTTGAGCTTTCACCTTGAGGACTTTGATGAATAAATTTTTGGGATATTTGAGCTTGTAGGATTAAATAAAAAGTATAAATTTGGTCGTCTTTTCACTTCGTAACTAGGCTTGTTTTATAAAAACATAGTTTTTGTAAAGGTTATGAGACTATAATTCAGGATCTTCACATCTATATGCTTCTCATTAGATGAAGATTTGACCACAAAATCTCATCTCTAACACATTGTTCATAGAATTCAGAAAGAATTCTGAAAGTCTAGTGACTTTTAGTTATAGAAGTGCATATATAGTTGGATAAAATGTTACAAAAAAATAACACCAAGATTGAACCAAACTAAAGGCTATGAACTTGTTAAATAATGATGATGATGATGTGTCACTCTTCGCGCATGGAATAGAGATGTGCTTGTGCACTAAGACACTAACATTTGCAAAAT
>CATIWQ010237490.1:0-10314 GCA_949673415.1 Euphorbia schlechtendalii
ATATATATATGAAAACCCGAAAGGGTGGTCCAGGCAAAAGTTAAGACAAGGTTCGATAGATTGAAAACCCGCAAGGGCGATCTATGCAAAACTTAGAAATATCAAATTCAGCATCTCCTCCTCAGAGCGGTACGAAACATCATATACCTTCAACACTTCAGACAAACGGCTTCCAAGCGATCATCGCCGACAAAATTTTGGATCAACGATTCATCCAGACTTTTCTCAAATCAGATCCAAGCCATGAACTAGAAACTGATTCAACGAACCCATGGTCGTCACTTTGAGGGAGTCGTCCATGGAATCCCTAACAAGACAAGTCATAGGGGCAACCATGCACCAACACGAGAGAAGGGTCTTCAACGAACGAAGCCCACGACACCAACATACATCATATGATAAATATAGTTCATGCATAAAAACATGCATACATAACATTCACATCATGTCATTTACAGGTAAAGACGATGCCTCCACCTCCACATAAAGAATCTACAAGCAAGACGATGGCCCACTCAAGCCTAAAGTCAACATTGCAACAAAAGCCTCCTACAAAGGAGCAATTTTCAGGACATCCCCGAATTTCTATTAAACTTGTTTATTCCTCATGTTTTAATTTTTGATTGAGGGGCAAAAATTTTTGCTTCACATAAACGCAATCAAATAATTAAAACATTTATCACAAAAATGTATTAACATTATCCTTTTCTCTTATTTGTTACAGGAAGCAGGTTATCTCGATGGCTGAAGAATGAAATAGTCTCAACTGAAGAATGAAACTGTTGCCGACCATAACAGGGACGTCGCAGAAAGAAACGGTCGATCCGCCCACAAGGGGCATCAACCCTACGAAGACACAGCACCAGAAAGGAAGGCCTATGTCATCACCAATTTGGAATAAGAAGTCGCTAGCCGCACCAGTCAGGTATATTCTTAATCCCTCCGCTCTTTTCGTGTGATAATACTGGTTATACAACCCGTAATTATCACACGAGGGGTAGCTGTGAGAACGGGATTTTGTACCAGCTCGCACGTTCAATGATGACGGCTTTCGGGAAATTTATCCTCGAATCACATGATTTTTGACCATCCGATGATCTTCAAATAGGAGTCCTCCTCAGGCATTTTAGATAAAATTATTTAACAAAAAAAGATGTAATCCTGATAGCGAAGCGGCCTCGAGCGAGGCAGGCTCGCGAGGGAGCCTCCCGAGGCAGCCTCGCGAGGAGCCTTGCGAGGCAGCTCACGAGGGAGCCTCGCGGGGGGCTCGCGAGGGTCCTTTGACACCTCCGCGAGCCTCGTGCGCGAGGCCTCACGAAGAGTTCCGCGAGGCCTCGCGAGGCCTTTTCTCCGGCGAGGCCCCTCGCCGGAATTTTTTTCCTTTTTTGGATTTATCGAGATTTCGTTTTTTCCTATAAATAGCCGGGTCTTTTTTAGTACACGGGCCCCGGAAATTCAGAGAGAAAAATCCTCTCTTTCAGAAAAAACAAAATTTCTTACTTTCTTCAAACTTTTTATCGGATCCAAAACGCTTTTGGATCCCAAATTTCTACATCTTTTTCTCAAATTTCTTCATCTTTTTTTTATAAAATTTCTTCATCTTTTCTTCTAAATTCCTCAGATATTCTCGGGTCTAAAACCAATTTAGAATCCGAGTCTGATTATCTTTTGGATAAATAAACACTTTATTTTCCAATCAACCACTTCTTTTTTCCAATTAAATTACACTAAAATCTCAAAAATTAAATGAAGATTTTTGGACTTTTACATCAACCTTTTCACCTAAACTACAAAAACGAACGAGGAACGCTCCCGGGGATCTAACGGACATGTCGAAGTGGATTCACGCCAAAAGGGTCAAGCCTCTGAGTTCCTAGAACTGCTTATTTTGTGCTCCTCTTTCTCTTTTTAATTTCTTTCTACATGTGAACCTGGGAATTCTTTTATTTTATTGTAAATGTTGTAATTCTCCTTATTCTTCTTTTATTTCTTTTTAATTTTTGTATTAGAATACCCCCATGAAGGGAATAAAATATATTCCCGGATAACAGACCTCACATTTTTCCATGCGGTCATTTTCACTAATTAAATTGACCAACTTACGTGTAAATAAAAATGAACTGTTTTTATTTAAATTAACAACTTTAAATCGCCGATGTTTTAATTAGGCCACAAAGGCCTCGCTAAAATCAAATCGAGCATACTTGATATATCCCCTGTGCTAACTTTTGTGGATGCAGGCTAGATGTATGTTTAGGATTTATTTTCCTTATCGCAATTTCATTTTACAGAAAATGTAATTAATAGGATAGCGGGCGGTTGCATCCCCCGATTTTTGAAAGCCTTGTAATTTTACTTTTTCGCATTTACTTTCCGCATTTACTTACTGTTTTGTGGAAGGTTTATTTTTCTGCTTTATGGATGGTTTATACTTCATAATACGTGAATCATGCATTTTAACTTCAAAATCGACCTAAGTGCGAATATGCATAATTAAAAGAAAATGGTTTTCTGTAGATGTAATATATTGTGATCACTTAAGAAATAAGCAACTTATCCCGAACCCAAATCTCTGTGTCTTGGTGGGCCGTCCCCCGGACGTTAAGCCTCACAGGACTTTAATTCCTGGAAAGAGCTAATCCAGGTGGCGACTCCACACTAAGAGATGGCGGATTCGGGTTCGAACCGATCTAAAACGTTTTTCACCTTTTTTTTTCTTTTCTCTTTCAAACCTCTTTTTCTCCCGGGTCCCAGGCCCGGTGCTTTCATCATCTTTTCCAAACACCCCGGTGGACTGCGCCTATGAAATCGCGCACTCTTGGCCAATCGCTCTGTGTCGCCCGCTCACACATTCAATGAGTGAAAAAAGGAAAAGAAGCATAACACGAAAAATGGGTGCAAAGTACAAAGTACTTCAAAAATATATGATTAAAAGAAAAAAAATGAGAGACTGGTATGGAGCATAAAATGCAACCACTGAAAAAAGGGGAGAGTGGTATGGAGCATAAAATGCAACCACTAAGAGTTTTTTAGCATCCTAGATTACCTAAAAATGCCTTTGAGAGAAAATTATTCAATGTGTGCTTTTTATGTCCTTTATACTATACTTAAGAGAAGGAAATATTCTAGTATGCATATAACATTTATATGAAGATGCAATTTGGTTGAACCTCCATTATGAGCAAAGGTATGCAACTAGATTATATGAATGAAATATTACTAATTTATGGGAAATTTCGGACTTCTACTTGAATCTTATGCAACGTGGGAATGTGGTACTCACTACTATAGTCTTTCGCCAAATAAGGTAAGAACTTGGATAACTAATTTATACACTTATGTTGAATTTACCTTGAGGAGAAGGCAAAAGTTAAGTGTGGGGGCGTGATAAGTGTATAATTACACTTATTATCATAATAATTTTACACATTAAACTCTAGTTTAAGTCATTTTATACTTCATATAAAAGATTTCATGTGGTATGTAGTTGTTTTTTTATGCAAATGCAGGTACTAGGTAAATCTTGGAAGTAAAATGATTAAAGTTGGAAATCTATGAAAAAAGAGTGAGAAAGGTGCAAAAAGATGCATAGAACTTAACGATTTGACTTAGGATCAAAGCTGTCAAAGATCGGTAAAGTTACAAGAAGGATTCTGAAGAAAAACACAATTCACGATCGTGATAACCATTCCCAGTCGCGACCAACCAAGTACTCATGATCATGACATGTACTTCGTGGTCGTGACTTTGACAGTTTTTTGGTCAACTCTTCTCAACTATCAACTGCCAAATAAGAACGATCAACCGCCATCAACTACCAAACAAAAAGACACCTTTTGGAAGTCAACCAATCATGAAAAGGTGCCTTTCCATTGTGGATAAGATCAAACCTATTCAACCGATCACAATGAAGTGATGCGATCTTTCACCAATGGACACAACTCTTCGTATAGATAGATGCAACCCTTCATACTCTATAAATAGGGCACCAAACCCCACCAATTTCGTGTGGCATATATGGTGTTTATGTGTATGCATAGATAGAGAGAAAAATCATGTAGAGTTCGTTTCATTCTAAGTTAGCGAGAAAATGTATAAGTGATTCGAACCTTATTTCGATCACTAGATTTCTCAACATATTCGAGCGATTGTTGTATAAGTGTAATTCCAAATCACTTATCAATAAAAATTTTCATTCTTCAATATTCGTTGGTTCGATATTCACAAAGAATAGCATCCTAGTGGAGGTTCTGTATGAGTCGAGACCGAATTCAAAGTAGACGCAGGAGTTGCGGGAATTGACGACTCTCATTAAAGAGTGGATACGGTTTGATCAACTTTAGCTTTCACTTGCATACCTTACAACTTTGCTTTGCTTTCCACTTATACTTTCTATTTCGAAGTTTATGATACGTCCATGTGTCATAATGTGCATCTCGTGTTGGGTCTTTTATATTAATCAAGTTATATGCTTTTGAGTTAACTTTAAGAGTAGTTTCAGGGTTAACGAGATTGTGTATAGTCACTGGATCTATGATTATATTGCTGTTTACTGAGCCAACATTTTTGGAATGGTAACTTGCTAAATATGGCTGTGTGAGAGCAACCCGTACTAAGCATAGTAGTATTGTTATCGAGATTTATATAATCGTCTTAATTCTTTTGCACTAGATTTAGAAAAATAATTTCATGTGTTGCTCTGCAGTGAATAATTGAATATCTGAATATCTAAAACCGAATTTTTTAAATTAGTCTAGTGTACATAATATCTTTGTTGATTTTGCATGTTTTCTTTGCTATACTTGTTCGTAGGGATAATCTATACTGATTTCTTCTACTATAATCTATATACACTTATCCACCATCATATTCCAACCTACCTAATAAATAATAAAATCATTTATTTTATTTTATTCCGTTTCTCTTGTTGATCTTTAGAACTGGTTCCTTCCTAGTGGGTTCGATATCTTTTAAAACTACATCGCAACTGTATACTTGGAGTTATCATCATTTTTCTATTTGATAACTGGTATTGACAACACCTGTACTTTAAAGCCAAAAATTTGCAAATAAGTTATTAAACTTATCAGTAGAAAAGTGGCGAACACAAGCCAGTAGATAGCAAGTTCTACAGAGGAATCATCAGCTTTCTTCTTTATCTTACAGCTAGTAGGGCTGACAATTTGTATGATGTGTCCTACTATGCTTGTTATCAAGCTGATCCTAAAAAATCTCATTTAGTAATTGTAAAGAGGATTCTCAGGTATTTGCAAGGCTCTCTAGATGCAGGTCTGTTGTATCCTAACAAAACTGACTTCACTCTAAGAGGATTCATAGATGTTGATTATGGTAGAGACAAGCTCGATAGGAAAAGCACTACAGAAGGATGCCATTTCCTTGGAGAATGCCTTGTCTCATGGTATAGTAAGAAGCAAACTTCTGTTACGTTGAGTACAGCTGAAGATGAGTACATGGTGGCAGGAAGTTTCGTAGCACAACTGCTATGGATTAAGCAGCAACTGGAAGATTATGGTATAAAGTCAAAGCATCTTGAAGTTATGTGTGATAACAAGAGTGCAGTAGATCTATCCAAAAATCCAGTTCAACATGGTAGGATGAAGCATGTCAATATTAGACATCACTTCATAAGGGATCATGTGCTAAGGGAAGATGTCAAATTGGAGTATGTTCCTTCTGAGGAGCAGCGAGCTGACATATTCACCAAACAATTCCCCAAGGAAAAAATTATTATTCTTAGGCAGCCTATTGGTGTGGCGAACCTCATGTGAAGAAAAAATCAAGAAATTTGGCTAAGTGTTGAAAAGCAAGTTTTAACTCAACCGAATGAGATAACACGTGTCTAAAACAGTTTATTTTTTAAAGTAGTGCTGTGAGAATCTGTTTCGCAGTTAAAAATCAAATCCCACATTTTCAAAAGACGTGCATTTAAATTGGAACCATGCTGTAAGCGGATGACACGGAGAGATGGGCCGAGAGCGTGTGAAAATGAGAGGCGCGGTCCACTGGGGTGTTTATGTTGAAAATAAAATGTACCGGGTCGGGGACCCAGAATGGTTTGAAAGAGAAAGTGAAAACATTTTTAAACTGGTTAAACCCGAATCCACCGTCTCTTAGTGTATAGTCGCCACTTGGATTAGCTCACTACGTCATAGATGGCCTGTTGCAACAGAAACTACCTGATGTTGCATGAAAATGTTGCAATTTTCATAAAAAAAATCAATCTGTTGCATCACAATTGAAAAACTGTTTCAAAAGTGATGCAATAAGCACAAATGCATGTTGAATACGCATTGATTTGCAGCACATTATTGCTGCCGAAAATGCTTATAAACAGTAGAAAGTATGCGGCGATAGGATTTCTCCCGCCACGGAAATAATTATTAAAAAAATTATAAAATAAAATAAATAAAAGGTTGAATAGAAGTATTATAAATTAAACATTATCTCTTATGTTTTCCTATTATTTCTCCCATTTGCTATTGCCGATTAAATGCCTTTACTCTCACCACCCTCTTCTCTCCTTCAATCTTCCTCTTCTTCTACAATTACATTTGCTTCCACTCTTTAAAAATCTTCATCCTTACCTCAATTTCGGTTTTCCCTTTAATTTTCCTGCATCTTCACCTTCGTCACCATCAGATTTAATATTGAAAAATTAGGGTTCCTCTTTTGTTTGTTGGAGAGGTTTTGGCTTCTCTAATCTGTTTATGGCATTTTTTGGAGCAATTGGAAAGAATCTGAAGGTATTTTCCTTTTGACTTTAGTAAATAAATGACTAAGGCGTTGAGGTGTGCAATTTTGTTTTATGCATTTGTATTTTCTTTTACTATGTGTTTGATGAAGAAGGTCGACTAGTGGAGGCTACAGAGGTATGCGTGTCACTATTATTTTATTTTCTGAATAGTCTTAAGCTATGAATGGACTGGTCAATTTAAACTTTATTAACTATAGTTGTGCAAGATTGCAGCTAGCTATTGTATGATTATATGATATAGTTTTCATTTGCTCTACTTCAATGCAAACATTCTTAGCATATATGACCCTGCTAGAAACAATTTTGAAATTTAGTGTGTTTCCATCAAAAGTTAGAGTTTTACCGAAAGTACTACCAAATGCCAAAATTATCTTTAACTTAAGTTATGTTATATGCCAGAATGGTTATTGTGTTCATTAATATCACGAAAGCTTATCTTTACATTCACTTCCTTAAGTTTCCGATGCCTCCCTTAATTTTCCTCTACTACATCATAATGATCGTTTTACACCTATATGAAAGATACTATTATTCTGATCTAATAGTGAATTTGTATTTCAATGAATATGTAAGATGTGGTTTCTCATCGTTTTAATAATTTTTATTTATTCAAATTCAATCGCATATTTCTAAAATTTGGAATTCATTTCTGAATATCATAGTTGTGATGATGTTCTTGTCTGGTCATGCTTTTGTGTGATCTTGTATTGCTTTTATACAACTTTATTGTTGGAGGGTTGTGGTTGGCTTTAAGGTATACATGTTGAAAATTGAACTTGAGACTATCACATATCCTCTCTTCCTGAACTTAAGCTAACAGGAAGCTGCTTACGTCGATACCTGTTTCAGGTTAGTCACTATGTTTCATTGCATACTCTCATTTATATCAAAGTTCGGCTTTTTGTGAAACTCTAAGTTTTTGAAATTATGAGTCAATATATGAAATTGGGAAGACATTTTTGTTCACGTTTCAAGACTTTATGAAATTAATTAGATTGGGGCTTGAAAGTAGTTATATTTCTATAGATAGTCTAAATGTGCTTTGTCAGAGTAGTATTGACTGAACTGGCACGTATTTGTTTTTTTTGTTTCTTCGGGAAATCTTGTCATCTTATTTTGTTTACTTTAATATTATGATAGTCAAGCTTGCCTTACTGTAACATTAATAGATGATCGGTTCAGTTTATGGCTAGTGTTTGAGTAATTTAGTAAAATTTCATCATGCCCATTTCAAATTTTATCTAGATTTTACACACATGAGAAAAGTACAACTTGTCTTGATCTATTTTTTGTTTATATAAAAGAAAAGGTTACTTTCCATGTCTTGTCAAATAACTCTAAACCCATAACTATATAGTACTTTTTGTTGCTTTGTTTTTTATTATGAAAGTGATAGCTCATTTTCTGAAATTGAAAGCCTTTGTCTTTGATCAATTAAAGTTCTAACCTTTTTCCCATTTTTCTTTGTTGGAATATGAAACATGAACACTTGTCATTAATCAAGAAAACCTCAACAAGTATTTTAGAATCAATAACTCCACTTCAACAAAAACATAATGTTAAGAATTTGGTTCCTTCTAATTCTATTGCTTAGTTTAGTAACATTGGTCTTTTGGGCTTCTGAATACAGCAAAGATGATTTTCCTCGCGGATTCGTTTTTGGCTCAGACACTTCTTCTTATCAGGTTTGTTTACTGAGTTGTTTCTTGTTATAATGTCAATTTTTGTAAGTTAGAAAAGAAGAATGTCAATTCTAATTAATTCTGTAATTGCAATTCTGGTTTTGTTTTGGCTCCATTTGATTTTGATTGATGTTATACTTTATGTTTTAGTTTAGATGAATCAATAATTTGGAGCTACCTAAACTAGTCAATAGATTTTGTTTTAATTGATTAAATTGCTTGATTTTGAGCTCCACTCAAACATTTCATAACCCTTGCTTTGAAAGATGTAAAGCTTGCTTTATATTATATAATAATAATTTTTTCATGGTTATTGAATGGAACTTCACTGACAACACAACATGCATCTTCTGTGAGATTTAGGCTACTAATTCACTCTTAATGTGCTCTTTAGAGACTAGATGATGACTATTCTGCTTATTTTTCTTCTCATAGGTATTCATTGATATTGTCATTACTCATAACACTTCCTCCACCTCTGTTCTTGACTAATAATTTTCAAACATTAACCAGTGACAGTGTGCAAGGCATTCTTGAAGGGTGTTGAGTCATGGAAAGTAGAAACCAAATAAAAACAGATCCTTGTGAGTTTTTCATCTTACAAGCTCTTATTTTTAACATGATTTCTTTTTCTATCACACGTATATATGTTATGTCAAGATTTGCATATGTTAAACAACTAATTCACATATGTCAAACAACTAATTCACATGCTTTGCAAAAACATATAAAAACTGATCCAACTCACCTGCTGTGACTTTGCTGCAATTTTCTGGTAAATTTTAGTCAGTTCAGGCAAATACTTCTCCTTCATTTGTTTGATCTATAAATAAAAAATATACACATTAATAGTTATCATTATTTGAAACTAATAGCCTCTCACATCTAAAATCTGATTCGATAATCTTTTACTTTTATCAAGAAGCAAATAAACTTCACCATAAGCCAAAGGTCTTACCTTTAGGTGAATTTCGTCTTGCCAATCACCTTTATTTAAGTGTCCAGTTGGTGCCACAGAATCAAGAGATGCAACGAACATACATCATATAAAATATAAGTAAAATTAAACTTGGAACATGCTATAAAATCCTATGTAGAGTTCTAACAATAAAGAACACAGTCACAATAATATTAAATAAACATAAAATCCTTGAAACAAAACTAGAAACAACATAGATGATCCTAAAATCCTTCAAAAATATTTCAGAAAAGTAACATAGAAAATAACCTCAAGTTAAACTGTGAAGCCATTGAATTATATTATATTAACAAACAACACCTCAAATGCAAATAAACACATTACTAAGAAATGCAAGGATGTATTACATACTCAAAGATGTCTCAAGTATTAGTCTTTTTTATTGATATAACTATTGAATCTGTTGATCAATTACATTCTACTTTTGAAGCAAGGAGCTAGACTGCTACTGCAGACCTAGCTATTATTGCAACTGAGATGGATGTGATTGCATGTTAAACCAGTTAATGAGTATTGACTCGTGGAGGTGAGCAAGTCAAACCACGCAAACTTCAAGGAAGAAACCAACAATTAACTAATAAGATGTTTCCTAATCTTATTTTATTATACTAAACAGTCACTGTCACTTAAAACTAGTCAAATTTCCAGAGTACTATTGGAACAACTTTGCTACCATCACTTATTTCTACCTAAGCTATACATATCTTAAAATTTTTCTTAAGTATGACTTAAAGACAAAACTATATTGAACAAATATATTAATGTGTTGTTCTTAAGTTACCTATAAAAAAACTAAACGAGTTGCTTATTTGTGCAGTTTTCGAGGAGTGATACAATGAAGATGATTCATGGAACTTAAAATGTTTCTTCTATCGAAT
>CATIWQ010237515.1:0-21007 GCA_949673415.1 Euphorbia schlechtendalii
GCATTTTTTGGATTATTAATATGTAGGAAGCATTGTATTAACTTTTGGAGTTTGAAATATATTTATTATTATTCCAAAGTGTATGTGAAAATTAAATGTTTACTAGGAACTTTATTGAGGATGGTCAATCTAAAATTACAATGAAAATTTCATGAAATGCTAATTTGCAAGGGAATTTGCAAGAGATTTTTAATTGTGAATATTTTTAAAATTTGCAAGGGTAATTTGCAACGGAAATCGAACTTGTAAATCTGCAACAAAAATATGCAACGGAAGGTTACTTGCAAAATTGCAAGAGAAATGTGCAACGGAATTGCACTTGCAGATCAGCAAGAAAACATGCAAGGGATTATATAGTTGCAAATTTGCAACGGAAAGTACAACAGATATAGAGTTGCGGATCAGCAACGAAATTTGCAAGGGAAAGTTTTATTCGTTGCAAAATTGCAACGGAATGTAAAATACTTGCAAATCAATTTGCAAGCGCACATATTGCAACGGAACGTGTACCGTTGCAAATCCATTGCTAAACACTGTTAACAACGAAAATTCCGTTGCAAAATCCGTTGCAATCGACTGATTTTCTTGTAGTGCAAGGCATCTAACAAAATTGTTTTGGCTTCAAATTTAATAATTAGTTGTATTCAACAACAAATTCATTTTAGGAATATGAAGTTTTTGGAAAGGTTAGTATCTTAAATCCAAGATCTCTCACCTTTACATTGAGAAATGTATCAATTGAGCTAGTCAATTTGTTATTCAACCATTATTTAACTAAGCATTGCGAGTATTTAAAAACTTCTAAAATGTATATTTTTATAAAATTTTTTTGACAATTTGGTTACACCTATTAAATTGATTCTTTTATTTAAAAAAAAAGTTTACAATCAACCATAGAAAATGCATAATTACCGAAAAAATAAAAAAACAAAACCTTTAAAATCCATTTATACATAAATAATTTTTATTTTATTGATTATAGTTTCCTTTTCCACCACTTTAATATCTAACCCTAATTTCTTCTTCTTCTTCTTCTTCTTCTTCTTCTTCTCTCAAGCTCTCTTCAAGTATCCGTCCTCGACTGCCTACCTAACCCCAATTGTTTTGGCTTCAAATTTAAGGAAAAATCACTTGTCTACATGTTCTCAGCTATGTCTCTTATTTAATGTTTGACATACGTGAGACAATTAGGTTAGAGAAAATTGACATACATGAAAAAGAAATTGTAGTGATGAAATAACAGCGAAGAATAACACATGTCAAACATTAGATAAATGGACATAGTGAGCTTGTTTCTAACATTTGAGATCAAAGAAATTTTGAAGGCACGTTCATTATAGTAAAAATGTTTTCGTTTAAAAAATTATAACAAAAGATAAAAGTTTTGTAGATGTTATAAATTGAACCTACAACATTGAAAGAATTTTTTTTAAAGAGAAATACCATTTGATGTAACTTAAGTAATGTTTATGATAGAGAACGTGTCAAACAATTGTGTAAGGATTGTAGTGGGACATTATTAATTTAATTGTAACGGCACGTTATGTGGTTATATGTTAGATGTAATTGCAGGTTAGGTGGATATATATTATAGACGTTTGAGTGAGTATAGGGCATGAGAAGTTTAAGTAATTATTTACGTATCTTTGTAGGGCTCTCATTTTGAGAGAGGGGTCTTGTTCCCAAGGGGTTCTAATCCTTGTTTCTTCTTTGTTTTTGTTTCTGTCTTTGCTGTTTTCATATTGTTTGGTGTCGTCCGTGGAAAACTTTCATCAACCTGTTGTATCCGAGATGGGATTACAAATTCTCCTATAACCCAAAACACTGATCAGAGTGGATCCATTTCAGATGATGAAAATATCACGACGTTACGGTCAACAAAAATCTTTGCAAAATTCTGTAGCCCATCTACAACGTTCCTCGTAACTCTTGGACTCTAAGGTTGAGAGGATGGATTCTAGGTTTTAAAAGAGGAAGAAAATAATAACTCAAACTCACACTCACATTTCAATCACTCCTTTCGCCCAAACCATTTTCACGCGCTCATCAAAAGCTAAACATACACTGCCATGTCAGCATGAGGGATTGCTAGGTGTATTTTTATCAGATTGAAAATGTTAACGAACATAAATGTAAATTAATGAAGGTAAAAGTGACAATTTATTAAATTTAAGAGGAAAAAGATATGTTAAACCTTAAAAATATTAAAAATTACAGTCAACTATAGAAAAAATGCATAATGGTAATTATCAAAAAAATAATAAAAAAAATGAAAACCTCAAATCCATTATCATAAAATAATTTTCATTTTATTTATTTGATTACAGTTTCCTCTAACCCCAACTCCTTCTTCTTCCTCTCTCAAGCTCTGCAATTATCCGTCTGAGACTGCCTATCAATGGACCAACGAGCCGCATACGGTGGCGGAATTGGGCCCACGTATTCTCTCCTGCGCCACATTTTCTTCGGAGACTGTGTAGATCCCCGATCGGACGATTTTGACGACGAAAGCAGCTCCAATTCTGGCGGCCGGAGCAGCAACAGAAGCTGTAGCATTTCAATTCCGGTTATGGTTCTCGACCTGATTTGGAATCTGGCTTTCGTTGTGGTCTCAATTGCAGTGTTAGTTTCCGCCACTGGAGAGAAACCGTCCACTCCTCTGAGATTTTGGGTTTGGGGATACTCTTTGCAGTGCCTTTTTCATATAGGTTTCGTGGGGTTTCAGTATCGGAGGAGGAGGCGAATTGAGCAGGATCTTGTTGATGATAATAGCAGGTATCTTTTACATTGATTTTGATTTTCATCATCGTCAATTTTTGCAAGTTTTTGTTCTGCTTGGTAGGTTTTTTATGCATGAATACTGCAATTGTTGCTGCTGCTACCTTTCTATTACTCTTTATTAGCAATTAGCATTTTTCAGTTCACCACTCATAATTTTCAATATGTCCAGCGTGGTTGTGAAAGGTTGTAATAATTGTAGGGTAAACTGCAACGATGGTTACTGAAAGCCTTTGAATATGTTGCTGAACTTGTTGATATGTCAAAATTTGGCTCATAGATGATGTAATAACAAGTCAATGTGAGTCCAAAACAGCACCCTTTCAAATTCTACAAATTTTGAACTTTGACATTCTTTCAGGCTAGTTCTTGACTTTTCAGTGGCCCGGTGCGAAAAAATATAGAAGAGAAGAGACCTTCAAATTTAAACATTGTAATAAAAGTTTCACAACTAAAGAAGTCAAGAATTACACCTATAATATTTAACTCAACGTATTTAGAGAAATATAAATTAATCAAGACTCCGTTAATGATTATTTTTACCACAACACAAACTAACAGGCTAAATTTTTTATTTGCGGCACTGGGTGGTCGCCCCTAATGCCCTCCCTCAGGAAGGGCCCTGCGTTCTTTCTAAGTATAGCATTTTCTGTGTAGGTGCTATGTCGACGACTTGTGTCATTTTCATTTTAATTGGTTGGAATTAACATGGCTTTGTAGTTTGTACTGGTGGGTTTGACTTGTTTTTGTCTTTTCAGATCATTGGGCGTCGAAATTTGATGTGATAGGGCAAGATTGACAATATTGGCATTAAAATGGAAATTAGTTGACTTTATATTGCCACAGATTGAAACTTAATGACTGTGTGCATACAAACCCCCAAAATTTTGTGACCTTTATTGACAGTCATCCTTTTCTATATATGGTCATAAAAGTTTAGTGACGTGAAGCCTCGTCAAATGCCACATATAACTGCGTCTTATGCGATTTCAGAACCAAACCAAAATATTTAGCTTATTAAATTATTCAGTTTGAGCGTGATATGATTTTAGTTAGTTGATCTGTTCAATTCAGAGCTGTCTTCTTTGTCTGTATATTTCTGTCATTTAACTTTCAGATTTTTCATGAAAGGAATATCTTACTGGAAGCAGACTAATTTGCGATTTCATCTTTTTTTATTTCGTTTTCAGCATAATTAAACGATTGGAGTCCATCAATACCGTGGTATGTTCCATCTGGTGGGTGATTGGATTTTATTGGATTGTTGTAGGCGGTCAGGCGCTTTTACAAGATGCTCCTCGTCTATATTGGTGAGACCATGCATCTCTATTTTATCGTTTCCCATTACATGATTTTTAAAGTTTGCTTGGCTGTAGATATACTGCTTTGACAAAGAAAAGTTTGTAACAATTGAAGAGATAAATAACATTTGCATAGTTCTCAACTTGTTATCCTTTATCTGGTATATTGAAATGTGAGAGTGAAATCTGCTTTGGGTTTACATCTTTCTATATTAGTCTAGAAAGCACGGAAACTCCAGTAACATGTCATTTTCGCGTTTTCCCATCAGTTTCGGAGAAACCGTAGGAATCCCCTACGAGATGTTTCTGGGCCGTTTTTGTAATTTAAGAAAGTTAGAAACTCATTTCCTTGAATTCCGGACACCGTTTCTTAGCAATTCCTCGTATAGAAAGACCCAATTTTGAATCATTCCCAAATCTAAACTTCCTAATCTATTCAAACTACTAATACTTTAAAACCCCAATTCATTATTAGATGATGATAATATCCTTATATTATGAAAACTTGTTCTATTCCATTCTATGTACTTACATTATTACAATTTATAAAATATAACACAATTTTCAGACTTCATAAAACTTTATTTTCATCGATAACCTTATTTACTATTGTTTAATGTTTTGAAATAGTCATTATTCATAGTTGATTTGCTTTATAATCAATAAATTTATATAAAATATATGTTTTCTTAGTATATATATAGAATGAAATAATATGTACAAAATTTCTAAATTTTATAATCTATATGTATAACCCTACATTTTTATTATTTACACGTTTCCCCACAATTTCCGAACCTTATTTTTCAGAAATGGCATTTCCACGTTTCCGTGCTACATAGGTATCAATAATTTAGTAGTAGCTTCTTGTAAATAAACTGGTTTTAGAAACACTTATAGAGAATGGTAGCTTTATTTTAAATCTTTGTGCAAGAAGTATTAATGCCTCTGCCATATATGATCATATCATAGCCAATTCCGAGCTTGCATGAAATTCATGATAGCAAGTATAAATTCTCGATGAGAAATCATTGGTAAATCACGAAATTCTTACATTTGATGCAATTTTTTCTAAGTTTTTTTTCACTTCCTTTCTTTTTCCTCAGTGTAAGCACATAATATAGCCTAACGAATTACCCCTGTTCATTGAAATGCAGGCTAAAGGTCATATTTTTGGCCTTCAACTCGTTCGTTATTCTATTTTGCATTGGAATGGCATTTATCATTTTCCTTGCTGTTTGTTTTTGCTGTGTACCAATTCTAGCACTAGCATTTGCTGTTGCAATTAGGTGATTCAAGTTTGCTACCTTTTTTCCGTACATAAACCGCTGCTTCTTGTAAAAAACGCCCTTAGAATGTAGAAATGTTTCACTTATAGAAGTATAAAGTGAACATAATTTTTCAATGTGACCTTTAATATTAGTAAAATTCATTGAAATTCAGGTTAACGGTGGTATTTCTGGCCTTCGACGTTTTCTTCATTCTCTTTTGCATTGGAATGGCATGCATCGTTTTCTTCGTTGTTTTTTGCTTCATTCCAATCCTAGCCGTAGCCTATGCCGTTGCGATGAGAAAAGGTGCTCGTGAAGACGATATCAAGAGCCTTCCCAAGTACAAATACTGCCACGACAATCGGTTGAGGCCAATGGATGATGATAAGATACGAGAATCGCTTAGAGCAAAGCTTGGATCGATCATCGCTAATCCACCTAATGAACCTTCTCTTCTTCCGGAGGATTCGGTAAGCTTCTACATTTCTCGTTTTCTTTCTAATGAACCGGATTATAATGTATTAATGAACCATTTTTTTAGTAGTCCATTTAGCCAACATATGAAAACCCAAAATAGCAGTCCATTTTAAAATTTCATGATTCTTTTCCATCTATCTTCTATGTATACCCTTATTTACTCTTGTTATTTTCATAGCATTAAATGCACAGTTTTTAAGACATTAAGGGTAGATTAGTACTTGCATACCCTTATTAATTGTATTATTAAAAAGCGTGAAATGTGTTAGAGGACTATTAAAAACACGGAGGTAGTAATATATACGTAGACTTGGGCACGGGCCCTTTGACTTGGGGAATCGTTTATGCCAACCATTTGTAAATGAGTTTGGACAAATTAATTAGAGAATAGGTCCGGCCCGAAGTAAAATTAATAAATATGAGATGAGCTTTGTTTTATATGTTAAAACTCAACTCCGCCCTCCGAGCCTGAAATAATAATTAATATAGTAAAAAATATATTTATTTTATTATATAATCCTAGTAAAAAAAGTTATATGGTTGAGAATTTCAATAATTTTTTGTAAAGTTTAGCACCTTAGATTAATCATGTGGCTTATATTATAAATGTATTTGCAATTATTTTATAATAATAATTTTTTAGATTTTTTTTATAAAAAAACTAACTAGTAGGAACGCGGGGTGGACTTAGGATATGATTATTTTATAAAGGCACGGTCCGACTGTCTTATATTTGTTTATATGTTGGGCCGGGGTTGGCTATCCATTTTTTAGCTAGGCCCGATTGGGCCGGGCCCGGCCCATGCCCAGGTCTGCTTGACAATGTCATCTCTTTTTTTTTCCAGGATTGCTGCATCTGCCTATCCAAATACACAGAAGGAGTGGAGCTGTATATTCTCCCTTGTAAACACCATTTTCATTGCGGATGCATTAGCAAATGGCTTCGAATTAACGCCACCTGTCCCCTCTGCAAATGCGGCATTCGCAAGGGCAAAGGCGAAACATTGGCCTGATTATCCCGTATTTATGTCGAAAACTTTCCCTGAGGCTTCTTGTTACTCGAGGGAGTTTTACGGAAAAACCCTTAACTGGTATGTCGATGCTGTAAAGGTGGAAGGGCAATGTTAGGGTTTCGATTCCGGTAAATGGGGAGAAATCTGTAAATAGAATGTGTAGTGTTGTTAAGTTGAGTTGATGGGATTGTATATATTTGTTAATGCAAGTTGTTTGGTTGAAGAACTGGATCAAACCTATTTGGTGTGCTTATATGAGAAATATTTCACAAAACATGTTGGGTTTTTTCGGATTAATGGTCAAACTCTTAAACGCTTAGTTGGTTGGTTGGTTAGAGTTGACAAAATGGAAAAACAATTAAATCTATGTAAGTGTGATGTGGATAGGGCAGGTCCCGAGGGTGGTGCAACAAGTGACACTGCCCAGGGTTCATGGTTGGAAGGATTCTCAGAATATTTTTTTTTCGTTTGCATTTTAGTTATTATTATTAGAAAAATAAAAGTAAAAATAATTAATGTTAGATCAGGTCATTAGCTCAAATCATACCATTTACAAAAAAAATTAGGTATCTTATTTTACTTTTTTCAATAAAGGGCAATTTTCACTACTTTTTACAGTATTATACGTAGAGCCTTTAAATTATCAGGATCAGGTTTTTACGTCAGAAAAAAGTTTAAAAGCAAACTTAGAAATGTAGTAGTAAATGAAAGCAAAATAGAGGTAAAGATAAAATTTTGTAAAGCCAAAGGGAGATGATAGATTATTTAAAAAAAACATATCAAAGTTATAATATTTAGCCCTAAACTTGTGCCATTTTATGTTAAATATATCTAGTATTAATTTATAATTTCAGAACCCACGTTATTGTATGACAAAAAAACATGTGTAGTATTTTATATATAAAGCTATAACTAAATTATGCTCTTTATTAAAGTCTCAAGATTTGAACTTATTCCGGTTTATAATTATAACTATATATCATTGAATTAAAATGAACTCATTGCTAAGATTATAAATGAGCATTGGGCACTAGTTTAAGGTAAACTCGGTTTATACCCGTGTTTTCTTACGTGTTTTTATTTATTTTTGTAGAAGAGAATTTGAAAGAGCGCAAGGTAAACATTGAAAAATATTAAAAAATGAAAAGAATAATGATTAGAAAATTACAAATATCTAAATAGAAACATCAAATTCAAATCCTTTAAATTAGGCTTATATGAAATTCATGTAACTAATCTTAACTAACTGAGTTTATCCCTCTGAAATTGAATCAGCTTCGTCTCCTTATCCAAAGCCCTGAATACAAAAAACAACGAGAGGCTGAATATTATTCCCTTGCAATCGCCATTACCCAAAATATGACTCTCCTTCTCTTCTCCAATTCTCTCACTTCTATATCCCCTTCTTCTTTTTCATCTTCTCCGTCTTCTTCTTTGGTTTTCGCTGCTACTCCTGGTATTTTTCTTTCTACCCTTCTCAATCTACTTATGCTTCTTATTTCTCAGTTTTATCTGCCTAATTGATTCAATTTCGCCTAATTTTGTTCGATTGTTGTTGTTTCATGCCGCATTTTACTTCAGTTAGGTCATTTCTCTTCATACTCACCTGCGCATTTCGTCGAACAGCTTGTGCTCATTGTTTTTACTCTAGTTTCAGCTACTTTCGTATCTTTTTTTTTCTTCTTTGAAGGTTGAACTTGTTTAATTATTGTTGTTTTATGTGCCATTTTACTGCAACTTTATCTATCTTGGCATTTCATTGAACACCATGTATTCATCACTTTCACCAAAATTTCAGCCTTTTCGCCCAATTTGGTTAAAGGTTCCAAAATACACTTAAAATTGCTGTAAAAAACATGGAGTTCACCCTAAGATATGAAAATTGAAAATGTTCAATAAATACCCACTTGTGTTATATGCATCAGTGAAACTTTACCCAAATTTTACTGATTTTAGGATTTTCTCATTCGCTTTGTTATATAAGGCACTTGCTAGGTGCCAACCTGCATAAGTGATTCATTTATGGCGGAATCCTGTAAAAATCTCAAGTTCTCCAACATATTTTGGGGCATAGTTATTAAAATCGTACGATTCGTTTTGATTCACCCCTGAATTGATACGAATCTATGAGCTGAATCGAAATAGGCTTAGAATCGTTGAAATCGTTTCTGAATCGTACGAATCGGGCGATTCAAAATGCTTAATGTTTCTCAAGTTATATTCACTTAATGATGAATAATTATTAGTGATTATGCTTTTATTTGAAGGTTTTAGTTTTAATTACTTGGTTAGTTGATATTATTTTTTTTTTTATATTAATATTGTATGTATTGATTAAAATTTAATATTAATTTAAGGTGAACATTCCAATTATTTTATTTTATATAATTTTAAGAATTAATCCGAATCTTACGTTTCAAATCGATTCACGATTCACGATTCGTAAATCGGGATTTCGAATCTCTATTTGACAACTATGTTTCGGGGTAATTTGCCACCTTATTTTGTCTCTGAAGACGTTTCGTCTAAAAAGATATGCACCTTTCTCGGTTTCTCGAATTCCTTTGTCAAACTCTCTGTTGAACCTTTGATCAATTCTTTTTATACCCTTTTTTTTATCAGTTTCTAGGCTGCAGTTTAAACCCTTTGATCTTGAATCGAGATCCTTCAATGGAGTTCGATTTCAGAATGCTACTCCCCGCAGAAAAAATATTATTGTGAATGCAGCAGCAGACATCGATGGCACTGCTCCAGTCGAAAAAAGCGAGCCCCCTGCCGAAACCGAAAAAGGCGCTGTGCCAGTCGACAAATTACCGCTGGAATCGAAACTTCAGGAAAGAATGGAACAGAAACTGAAGATGAAACTCGCCAAGAAGATTCGGCTTCGTAGGAAAAGACTGGTTCGCAAAAGGAGATTGAGAAAGAAGGGCAGATGGCCGCCTTCAAAGATGAAGAAACTGAAGAATGTCTGAGCAGGTTTTAGTATCGAATATATTTTTCGATTTCGCTTTCTTGTTTTTTTTTTTCTTCTGAAACTCAAGAATCATGAATTTGTGTTTTGTCCCAAAAATTTCCTTTGAACTTGAATGTCATGTGGAGTAATGGTTGGAGAGCTTTCGTTTATGCTTCCTTTGGTCATTGTTGGCTTATTCGACTGGTTTACGAGAAGTTTTACGAGGTTTGTGCTCCTTATGATCATTAAGTGTAATACTTTGTTGTGATAATGTGATGAAGATATTGAAGAAGAATTGAATGTTTAGAAGAACTGCAATGTGTACACTCTTTAGCGGGTATTGATTTATCTTTGAAGAAAAGGCGACTTTTTATAAGAGTTTCAAAATGAGAATAGAATTAGGAGCTGCTTTTCAAGCCGTTGTATTAATAAGTTTGTTCTTACAAATTTTTTTATAATAATACATATTTTGGTCATTCATACTATTTAATTAGATATTGTTTGACTTATTTTTTCTATAATCTAAGTTATAAGAAAAGTTTGAAAATGAAAATTTTAAAGTACGGGCCTAAGAGTAAGAGATCAAGGGCAAAAGGGTCTTATATTATATTGTCCAAATGGGCATAATATAATTTTGTATAGCTTAGAGTTTAAAAAGACAACTTTTTAGAAAATATATGCGAAAAACAAAGCCAATGACATTAGTGTGAAATTTGACGTGGAATTTCTTTAACAACGTGTCCAGGTCTGGATGGTACATAATTTTTTTTGACAATATATTTCTCTTTTTTGGTTAATTTTCATTATTAGCCCCTGAACTCTGCTAATAAAGAAGAAGTTAACACAAATTAAAATGTTCACTTGCAAAATTAATTGTTAAACAAAATTTTATTTGAACTCAAGTTTTCAGCTAAACATTCAATTTTGAGTAAGATGTTCTTTGTAGTGGAAGGCATTGTTTCATTGTGTTTGACTTGTTAAAAATTTTAATTTTTACCTAATTACAAATGCGTAGTAGATGTTATTCCGTAAAATTTATTTCATTTATCATAAATTGACAGAAATAAATATTTCAGATGAAACACAAAATGAGGTTAAAAATATTATTGCATAGTTTTAAGATTAACAAAGCATTTTTCAGGTCGCAGACCAATTACCTACATAGTGTTTGGTCGGCAATAACGAATTTTCTACTCGTAAATTAGTGATAAAAGTTCATAATCTCTAATTTTTCATTGTTATCACAGCAAACTGCCACGTGTATAAATGCTTTAAAAAAGAAAAGCGGGAACCAGATTTGGTTAAAGGAAGCAATTAATAAACCCTAAACCCCAAATTCCCACAGTATTCTTCTTCTTCTTCTTGAACATGCCTTCGTTTCCACCTCCTGATTCAGTCACTATCTGTGAAATCAATCGAGATCTGAGTATGTATTCTGTAAATTTTTACTATACTTCAATTCTTCGGTTTCGGGTTTCTGATTTTTTGATTTCTTAAAACTTTTATCTTACTCGTTACTGAACTCTACAGTTAGTGCTGATTGCCTCTCGGATGATCGAGCTAACGATACTTATGGAAAAATTCTGGTTTTTTTCTTCTCTTTTCATCAATTTTATTTCACATTTAGGGGATTATTGTTTTGTTTTGGTTGTTGACCTTGTGAAATTGTGGTAATTAGGGAATGGTGTTCAGCCCTATTTCATTTCAAGCGGATCTATTGTGTCCTCCTATTGAAGAGCAGGAAATGCAGGGTGAAGGAAGGCCTAATGGAGAGGGTACTGAAAGTACAGGATTGTTGAAAACATTACGGAGCTTTGCTAATGATTACATTAGACGCATTTTCCATCCTGATTATGTGAGCTATGCGTTCTTACCTCTTTTTATTTATTGTTCTTGTAATTGGTTAGGGTGGACGAGGATGAGACTGGAGAATGAAATATTTATTCATGTATGGGGGAAGTTGAATAATAAATAAGCTTGGTAGGGAGGAGGAATTTTGTGTTTTCTTTCATTTATGCAGAGAGGAAAAAGTTGGAATCCTTTCTACAAGTTTTGGTTTTCTGGTATATAAATCTTCGAAATGATAAGAATAATTTTCAATATTTTGACTCCCACAAAGGAAATGGTTCTCCCTTCCTTTTTTTTACCAAAATTTTCAATATTTTAACTAGTGAGAAGCTGACTGCAATCTATTTGCCTTAGTGAGATTAATTGTTTTATTTGTAGAACTAGTGTTTGGCAGCGCTCCTAATATGCTGCTTTCGGTTCAGTTCAATTAATTGTAATTTTTTTGTTTCTCCTAACTTGATTGGTATTAAATGAAATATAAGGGTAAGTTGAAGTGTTATCCTCATAACAATTCTATCTTAATCATACCATTTAATCATCTCCTCCCTGATATTCAGCCCTTGTCTTTTCTGTTTGTTAAGCATATTTCACACTACTTAGTAACCTATGTAAAATATGTTCAAATTGAGGGCTTAATACTTTATTGAAATTGTTTACGCGAAATTCCATTGTAAGTTATGAAACTTTCAATTAAAATGATGAATTAAGGTAAAGATTTATGAAAAACAAAACTTCATAAAGAGCATACAATAGATAAATTAATATTTATTTCCCATAGCTAGTGTTCTCTATGGAGGAGAGTGGCATTATATTGCTACGTTTCTTGCACTTGTGAACGTATGCTGATTTTTTTTTAGATACAAATCTTTCACTCTGTATTCATCTTGATGGAAAAAAAGTCACATTGATACGTAATCTTGAATCTTGCTCTTCCTCAGGCATGGCTAACTGCAATTTCTGAACTGTAATGGAAGATTTTTTTGTTTTACTAATTTTAATGGAGACTATGCAGCATACAATTGAGTGGAACAATGTGATTGATGGTTTGTGCTTCTCTTTTTTCATGTGACTCTTGTAGGTAAACTTGCTGCCAGAAGTTGATTTTAAAGGTGTAAGCTGGCACCAACATAAACATATTATTGCATTTATTTCTGGTCAAGATCAGGTTACAATTCGTGATTATGAAGATTCAGGTTTGCCCTTTCAGTACCTAACCAAATGCAACTTTAGAATTTTATTATCTATCTGTTTTGCAGTTGAGCGATGTGGCTTTACTTTTTCAACAGAAACAAAGGATGCATGTACATTGACTTGTGAATCCCAAAGAGATGTTAAAGTTCTAGAGTTTAGGCCAAATGGTGGAAAGTCACTTGCTGTAGCATGCAAGTCAGTATAAAAATGTTACTATTAATAAACTTCATTGTATAATTTTGGGAATATGTTGTGACTTACAAACTCATGCAATCTCAATGAAAATGATCTCAGGGGTGGGATTTGCATCTGGGCAGCTTCGTATCCGGGAAACGCTGCCTCTGTAAGATCTGGTTCTGCTTTATCCATTGGAACTCTTTCTAGAGGCTCTGGAACTCGATGGACTCTAGTTGATTTTCTCCGAAGTGATAATGAAGAACAGATAATTGCGCTTTCTTGGAGTCCTGATGGAAGATATCCTTAATGCAAATATGAAATTAAATTTTTTTGCGGCTTTTCTTTCATGATTCATGTAGTCCATCTCAGTTATCAGGGATATTGCAATTCAAAAGAGTTCTTGTTGACTTTTCTTCTCTTTTAAGTGGCTGCATTGCAATGAAACTATAATGGGAGAGGTTCCTTTCTGTATAGCATGCCAGTTAAGGATATTTTTTTGCAAGTATAATTGTGGGCACCTTTTTTTGGATTTATTTCCGGTGTTCAATTATTTCCTTGACGTGGTTTCACATACTTGGCATCTGGTTCATATGAAAGTTCTTCATTCACCATATGGGATGTTGCACAAGGTTAGTAGACTGCATAAGCCTTCAAGTATTAAATATCACGTACTTCAACATCTCAAGTTGAAAATAATTGTCACTATTTTGAGACTTGACTCCGTGCATGGCTTCATCAGTTATAGCTATGGATATATAATTTGCATATGTATATGAACTTTGCATGCACATGTTTCTCAGTAGTTAGGGTCCTATTTAACCTTCTAGTCCTTGTGCCATTCATGTGCCTTTTTATGGGATCCTCTAGATATTTGATTATTTTTAAGGATTTTATCCCCACTTTTATCAAAGGTTTTGTCTTATTTTGAGAGTTTGTTGATCTAATAATGAGGAATGCTCACTAATAAGTGGGATTATTTGATATATTTATTGTTTTGAGCGTTTGACTTTATGTACATAGCTGGTAAATTTGTGAAAGGGACTGGATGGGGTTGGAAATTTATAAGAGATGATATTAAGGTGCATTGGAGCTAGAGATTAGTTTGGTGTTAAATCTTATTGTCAATTTAAGATAGATAAATCAGATAAGAAAGTAGACCCATTGTGAATGGATGTTTAGAATTGGGATGTCGAACAATTTCACAAAGTATAATATATGGGCTACATCTTAATGGACAAAGGTTAACTGTCTTCGCATATTCTTTTGACTTGTCATATAAATAATGGTTTTGAATTTATAGATTGTGAAAGAATCTCTCATTGCTTAAATGCATGAAGGTTTATGTTTCTTTTTCTATAAATATTCTTGATTTCTTCTCTATTTTCCCCATTGATCTAACTTGACTTTATATTTATAGGAGTGGGAACACCTATTCGCCGCGGTTTAGGAGGCATATCAATGCTCAAATGGTCACCTACTGGAGATTACTTTTTCTCTGCAAAATTGTATGACTTACTTTTGTTTTTTATTCATGATGAAGCTATGGTCCTAACTGTTGAGATGTAAACTGACAGTTATCCTCTTTGCTAGCGATGGAACGTTTTATCTTTGGGAGACAAACACGTGGACATCTGAACCATGGTCTTCAACTAGTGGTTTTGTCACGGTAATTATAAATACTTATAAATACTTTTCCTTATTCACTGAATTCCTAGGAGTAGGCCTGATTGTTTTTGGTAATAAGGGGGCTTGTCGGCTTGATGTTATATGTAGCTTGTACAGAGACTAAAGTTGCTTGAATAATTCACCTTTGATGTTTCAAATGTTATTTAAAATACTTAAGAAATGGTTATTTTTTTGTCAGGGAGCATCATGGGATCCTGATGGACGAATGATACTACTTACTTTCTATGGATCTCTGACACTTGGATCTGTTCACTTTGCATCAAAGCCTCCATCTTTAGGTATGACACATAGGCATATTTTTTTTAATCGGAGATAATATATTGGCAAATTTATTGATAATGCTAGAAACCAATGTTTTGACCTATTACTTCAAGTGAATTATAACTTAGTTGAGTTTCTAAGTGGTACGCTAATAAGCAACTATCACATAGTTTGGTAGAATTAGCAACTTTCAAGTCGTGTTAAACATTGGTGAATACTTTTTACTGATCAAGGAAAATTGGCAGAGCGGCAATGAAATGCTAAAGCCATGCAAGAAATTGTGATATTGATTGGTTGAGAAATACACCAAGATATGCACTTTCAACTTTCAAGCAAATAAGGTTATCAATCTCAAATATATCCAAGATGTCTAAATTGTTATCTTAAAGCTTCTACAAAGCCAGGCAGAGAAATTATTTGTATAAAATCAGATGGCATTCTAATTCTGAAATCTGATAATCTACCCTGACTTCTATAGACTGGAAAATTTACTTCTAATTCTGACTTCTGATAATCTACCCTGACTTCTATAGTTTGAAATTTGAATGGAGAGGGAATTTCGTCTTCTTCAGTAGGTTGCTATTCTTTTCAATTTGAACTCCTTGATATTATCAGCTTCATCTATGTATTATGTTTTTTGCATTTAATATTTTAATGTGCCTATTAATGACTGCAATTTCTCAATTCCTGCAGATGCCCACTTATTGCCGGTTGATTTGCCCGAGCTTATATCATTGACAGGCTGGTATAGATTAGATTTACTTGCATCACATTGAATATTTTTTCTTTCACATGATAATTCTGATAATATTTATGTGGAAATTGCCATTTTTGTTTGGGAGGCTTTTATATTACTATGCCTCGCATAAAAAAAATTTGAAATCGGACCTATGCGTCCAAAAAGAATGCCCAACCACATGGTTGGGCATTTTTTTGGACTCCTAGGTCTGATTCAAATTTTAAAAAAAATTTCTACAACACAATAAGCTTAAAAAGCGTACCACATGACATCTGTTTTGTTTCCAAACATCACATGAAACTTGATGATGTTGGAGTGAATTTGAGATTTGTTTTATCAATTAGAGAGAATTTCAGACTTTTCAATATAAGGGCATCTCTGTCTTTTCCGAGGTCAGTATCTGGATATTTAGGACAGTGAATAGCAAATTACTTGCTTCCCTTTGGCACTTACCATAGTTTAAACCACATTCATCTTACCGAATACAGGGCTTTGCAGAACCACATATTGTATAAATCATCCATCTTTTTTTCTTTTATTAAATTTATACATGGTAAATAATCCTATGAATGTGTTGTTCATGACGATTCTCTGTAAACTTTTACTCTCGCACGGTTTTTCTTGTGCAGTCACGGAATCGAAAAGGTAGCCTGGGATGCATCAGGTGAAAGATTAGCTATATCGTATAAAGGAGGGCACGATGCATACAAGGGTCTCATTGCCGTATACGACGCTAGAACAACTCCGCTAATCTCCGCATCACTAATGTTAGTTACTTCATAAATATCATTTTTAATCTCATCACGAGCTCTTGTCTCTGTTCTATTCGGTTCATTTTTTAGCATATTTGACCAGTCCGTAATTTTGAATTGCTGTCATAATTATCAGTGGGTTTATTAGAGGACCAGGAGACGGTGTGAAGCCAATTGCATTCTCATTTCACAGCAAGTTCAAACAAGGACCATTGCTTTCTGTTGTAAGCTTCCTAATTCCTTGATATACTCAGTTATGTTTCGTGATGCTATCTAGTAATACTAAGGCTAAATGCGTGATTTGCCCCCTGAACTTGGCCTCAAAAGCCAAATGACCCCTTGAACTTTAAAAAGCACCTGGTTGTCCCCTTAACTTGTAGAAAAGCACCAATTTGCCCCTTAAGTGCCACGTGTCATCTTATGTTTGGTTTGTTTTTTCAAATATGTCATTTTTCTCTCTCTATCAGAAGTTGACACGTGGCAATCAAGGGGCAAATTGGTGCGTTTTTACAACTTGAGGGCGCAAACTGGTGCATATTTGCAAGTTCAGGGGTCCATTTGGCATTTGAGGCTAAGTTCAGGTGGCAAACTATGCATTAGGCCTAATATTAATTGAGATTGACTGTGATGGACGGTAACTCAACCACAAGTCTTTGTGCATAACATAGTTTTAGATAGTCGATTAATGATTTGTGTACGGAAACGTTTTTTTTTCCCCTTCTTGCAGTGTTGGGGCAGTGGATTCTGCTGTACCTATCCTCTACTTTTTCATTCTAGTTGAGGTGGGTAATTTTGTTGAAAATTTTTCACCCCGTTTCGTTCAATGCTATAGTTTTTCGGTTTCTAGATTTTTTTGTCTTGGCCGAGTTGGGATTTTGAAGGGATTAAGCTACTTGTGATGGTAATGCATGTTAAGATGTTGAATCCATCCCTTGTCTGGGAGAGATAGTTAAAGTTAAAGTTAACGGTCAGTAGTTGTGTTGTAATAGTGTGAAAGCACAGTTCGAACTTCAATGGTTTATAATCTTTTTAAAACTAGAGCAAGTTTGTTGGCAGAATCTCGTGGCATTTTTGTGGTTTCGATGAATTTTTTTTTCACTGCTCTCCCGTGGTCTTTCTTTGTTGCTTAATCGGCGGCAATGCATGTTCGTTCTCTGTCTTTCCCCAGCGAGTCTTAGAAATTTATATCTATTTCTTTACTTACCTTGTGATATATATTCATACAAACTCGAAAGACTAGTTTAAACGGGTAAGAGGACCCATTTGATCTATAACTCGCATTAATTGCCATTTAACAACAAATGTTGGGATACAGTAAACGAGCCGAGTTCTAGCGTGTTTGTGTTTATTTATTTAATTTTTAAACGAACACGAGCCGAGCCGAGCTCGGACACGAGTTCAAAATTCTGTTTGTGTTCGGCTCGTCTAAGTGTTCATTTGTTCACGAGCTGTTCACAAACAGCTCATTTATTTTGTTCGTGAACTGTTTGTTAATTTATTCATGAATGAGCTCGTTTATTTTTGTTCACCAACAAATTAAATAACATTAGATGTCATTGAAAGACTGAAATTATATTAAAAAACACAGCATTTTAAGCATGTATGATTGTGAATGACGAAGTATTATAACAGAAGGCATAATATAGTCTCAAAATATCATTCAAAGACCAACAAAGTTAACTTAGCAGTTAGCAATTAATCAGTTTATAAAAAATTTATTTTATGTCATGTAGAAAATTAACCGAGCTAGTTTACGAACATTTATCGAGTCTGTAATCGAGTTTGTTCGCGAGTGGCTTGTTCAATATCTGAGCTCAGAATCATGTTCATGAATTGTTCATTTATTGATCTAGTTGAGTCAAGTCAAGCTGTAACCGAGCCGAACACCGAGCTGTTCATGAACGGCTTGGTTCATTTACAGCCTTATTTTCTGTTCACTTGCCTGATTTATAATCAATAATGTGTAACAAGTATAGTGCTTGGAGGCATGTCTAGGCGCCACTTTCCCAATACAAGAATACATTCTGAGTTGCTGCATCTTTTTTATATTAGTGCAGAAATTTGAAGGATTGTCCCCAAACTACACATATTAGCTAATTCGATTCGATATTCTGATACCAACATTATTTATCTCGCTCAACATATATACGAGTTTATTCTTAATATTAAAATACAATCCGAGCAACGTAATATAAGATCTTTATATATAGGTTGGTTTTTTTATATTTTAGCATTTAATCTTAGTTTTGATTTATATAGCTATTTTTTAATGAAAATTAATTAGTACATCTGTCGGTCAGATTTGATATTTAATTATTACTTACTTCCGTTCTTAATGCATTTAACAATTTTATTCTAATTTCTCCTTGTATTCATTAGGTTATAAGTTATAAGTTATTACTCCCATCATCTATTAAATATTATCGTTTTGACTAATTCACGATTTTTAAGATAACAATTAACCGAATGAGGTGATTTACTAATTTACCTTTTCATCAATGTTTTACTCTATTTTCAAGATTTCATTAATATGTTCAACAAAAACAATTTGCTAATGTTTAAATATTGATTCCTAGAATCTTCTCATCTTCTTGTTGAAGATTGGAATATGGTTATCTTGAAAGTTGAACAAATTAATAAGGGTATGAATGGAAAACTTAGAGAAAAAATACATTAAAAATACAAAATAACAATAAAAAAAAAATTCAAAATACCTTTTAAACATCAATATTTAGTAGATTGAAGGAGTATAAATTAAAAGGGATAAATAAGTTATTTCAGTAATCCATCAAATGCCTAATTGGTTTTGATGAAAAGTTAAAAATCACTATAGCATTAAAATAACTAGTATTACTAACCAGGGCCGTCTATGAGATTTTTGAGGTCCTGAGCAAAAAATTGTAATTATAAAGATAATTAAGTTAATATTGAAATTTTTATGAAAATAAAGATATTTAAGCTATAATTATAATTTTTTAAAAAGTCGTTAATATAGTTCTCCAAGGAAAAGAAAGAAAAAAATTCTTTAGTATAATAAGAAAATTTTAACATGTTTTGAAAAAATATTAATTGAAGTATTATTAATGAATTTGTTTAGTCCAAGTAAGGAATCAAAAGAAAAATTTTGGAAGAAAAAGTGAAAGGGAAACATAAATTGATTATAAAAAGCATTTAAATGCTAGTATTGATATTTTTATGAAAATAAAGATAATTAAGTTATAATTATAAATTTTTAAAATTTTTTTAATATAGTTCTTTAAAGAAAAGAAAGAAAAAAATTTAGTATAATAAAAATTTAGTATAATAAGGAAATTTCAACATGTTTTAAAGAAGTATTATTAATGAATTTGTTTAGTCAAGGAAAAGAAAAATTTTGAAGGAAAAAGTGAAAGGAAACAAAGATTTAATAAAATTGTAAATGATGTGACTTGAAACCCACAATCGTTGGGGGATGGGACGCACATTCCAACTAACCATACTAAATGACATTTGTGTTGTAAATTTCTAACAGTTTTTATATATAACTAATTTTTTCTGCACCCCAACTGCAGAGTTTTGAAGCACTCGAAAAACATATTACTAACTAGTAAGAATATGTAAAGGGTGTTTCTCTAAGTTTAAAAGTTAGTCAAATCTGTTTAAAAGTAAGAATTTTAAATTAAAAGTTTCTTAGTTTAGTGTTTGTCTAAACTTTTTTCAACTTAGAAAAGTTACTTTTTAGTAAAATATAAGAAGTAGATAATACTTACTTGTAGAAAGTGATTTTTTTTCAAATCTATTTTTTGATCAAATAAATTACAATATTATCTCTATATTATATTCAACACCTAATACCCTTTTTAAAAGTATGTCCATTTTAGTATTTTCAAGATTCAACATCTTATAAGTGACTTAGAATTCAATTTTGAGAAACACTTTTGATGACTTAAAAATCATTTTCCAGAAACATTAACTACTTATTTTAAAACTCCATAAAAGTTAAAAAAGGCTTTTTACATGTCGGGGGTGTTTCTCCAAACTTGTGACTTATAACTTATAAGTATTTTTTTAACTTTTAAGGAGTTTAAAAATAAGTAATTAAGTGTTTTTGTAAAGCGGTTTTTAAATCATTAGAAGTGTTTTTCAAAATTGAATTCTAAATCACTTTTAAGTTGTTGAATCTTGAAAGAACTATAAAGTATATGTTTTATGAAACTGCATTAGGTTTTAAATATAATATAAGGGTAATATTGTAATTTGTTTGGTCAAAAAGTAGATTTGAAAAAAAATCATTTTCTAGAAGTAAGTATTAGCTACTTCTTATTTTTAACTAAAAAATAACTTTTTTAATTTAAAAAAGATTCAGAGTAACACTAAATTGAATAACTTTTCATTTAAAACTCTACTTTTAAACAGGCTTCACTGATGTTTATAACAAGAGCTAGCAACACAACGCAAAAACCTCCCTTCCCCGCGTTTTCTTCTTCTTCATCGGAGAAAGGGAGATTCCATTGTAGGTCTTCCACACTTTGCCCTGGCCCTGCGTTCTTATATAATGAATTTTGGAAAAGGATTCTCATT